>SNQJ01S0081696.1:5478-24340 GCA_010110895.2 Picea sitchensis
AACAAGATAATTTATGAATATTTAAGCCTCAAAACCAAAGGGGAATCAACAAGAAACCTTGTTGTCCCAAATTTACAGCAGTATGGAAATATATATGTAGTAAATAAGTTATGACAACTACAAAATTAACCATCAAAATCAAGTGCAATATGTTGGAAATAAAGCTAGCAACAAGTAGATAATTTTACAATAATTAGAGAAAGACTTTGATAGCAATTGGAGGGATGTTATTAAGTGTTATCAATAAGACATGTAAAATCCTTATGTCTGTAGAAAACTTTTGATACGACAACAAGTTCTAGACACTAAAATCAACAAGTAAACCACCCACACAATAACTATTAACCAATAGAACAATTACCAAGGATTACAAGTGAATTTCAACGGTAGGAAAGTGAGTAAAAGAATGAAAGAGGATGATTTTGTTGCAACCCTATTGGTTGTAGCTAAAATTTTATTACAATAGCTAGATCACTTGGCTAATCAAGACACCCTTAGGACACAATGTAGCTTAAAGCATGTAAAATCAAATTCCAAACTTAAACAATTCAATCTCTTTGATATCACGTTTACCAATGCATAATATTCAATCTCCAATGAAAAATGACTAATTCCTTATCTATTGGGTTATGGAGTCTCATGTTTATAAGTTAGGGTTTATTACTTCTCTAGGGGTGTAAGGCCTTTTACTCCCTAGAGTAAATAAACCTTAGCAAGGTAAATCTACAAGGGTGTAGGCCCTTTTACTCCTTGTAGCAACCTTTGAAAAATAACATGTTCAATGAAAACAAAGATATATCTTAATGGAGGATGTACGCCCTTATACTCCTCCAATGGTTTTGACAAATTAACCTTGAAATTAAGAAGAAAACACAGAAATCGCAGAAATTTCTTACCTAATTATAAATATAGCATGAAAAACCCTTACTTGTCAAGAATATTCCACAACAATTGCCAAGAAACAAGCATCCAAGAGATAGTGCTAGCCTTCCTTCACCAATAGACAAGTAGAAGCATCCCAAAGCACAAGTGACAAGATGGATCAAATTACCCAAGTAGAGTGAAAATTCCAGCCAAGAGTGTTATGTAATTCTCCAACATGATCATAAAATGAAAGTGAGGTGACCTCTATTTATATGAGGTCACCTAAAACCAATTTTTCCACTTTTAAAAGTCAACAACAAATTAGAAAGAGGTTGACCTCCTCTATTTGCTTTTACAATTTACAAAATTAAAATTTACATAAATAAATCCCTAATGATGATGATGTCATGCCCTAAAAGGGTGACACTGGGATAAGGAGATGTTGAGCCTCCAAGTGAAGATCGTTTGGTTTCTAAAGGCCATGTGTCATCTCGTCATGTGCTAGATGACAAGTAATGCATATCCCTCCATCAAATCAAATCACATCACCACTATAACCATCAAACCCCATCATAAACCCATCATCCAAGGTGACATCAAGGGATAGGGTATGATGTCCTAGGTCTCCCAAGGCTAACGTTTAGGTGCAAGGGGCCACAATGTCATCATCACATGCTTTCAAAGTGCCTCCAAAGGACATATTCATATTCTCAAGTGTGCAATGAGTGGGGCACATCATCCATCCTATGGGCTTCAAGCCCCTATTAAGGTCCAAGTGACCTAGTCCCTCCATGGAAAATCTTACACCTTGCAAGGTCCTACGAAGACAAAACTTTATTCCCTCCAAGGGTCCACAAGTCACATGTATCATGCCAAGTAGGCCATATTTAATAAAAGAACCACCCAAACATGTGCATTAAATCCCCCCTTTTCAAATTAAACAAAGGCTCAAAGACCTTATATAGCTTGCCAAATTTAAGTTTGGGAGGGTTGTCATGGTTCCCTATTGGGTAGATCAACCCCCAAGTTAAGGAGTGTTTCCTAAGAGGACCCTCTCTAAGTCATGTAAAATAGTATGAGGTGGATGGGGTATGGCTTTTGGGAATGGGGTTTTCTTAACATACAAGGGATCATATTTCCTCATTTATGGGTGCCTTTGTAGAGGGTGTGTTGCATCCTTGTTTGCAATGCAACATTTTTCCAAGCCATTATTTTCCATTAATTGATTATGGTCCAAACAATTGAGTGTTATTTGCAATGGAAAGTAAGGAGCACCACAATTTTACTTGAAGCTAAGAACACATTTAGTGTCATATGCAAGGAAAGTAAAATACATCGCAAATTCATTCCTTCAACAAGCATGGCATTTATTAATTATTTGTTTTTCTTTTTACAAATCCTTTAGTTTTTCTTTATGAGGAAACTTATGCAAAGAAGAATGGTCAAGCCATTTACGATATTCATCACCCTTGCCAAAAAAATGTAGCAGTGAAAACTTCATACACCATTGTCTGACCATTCTTTCATCCACTTGAAATTTAAACCACGCCCAGTTATAAAAATAATCCAACGATCTCTCAAATAAGGTGTTCAAGCTTGGTGTTTATCATAGAAACTCATATTTAGTTGAAAATTTTATGATGCCCAAATTAGTTTTTAAGTGTCATTTTTTGGGTAATGTATGTGCATGCACTAGCTAATAAGAGATCGGGTAATGTATGTGCTCAAGTGTTTGGTGTAAATCTAGTGTTTTGTATAAAGAAAAGTAATCGTCAATTGTTATAGAAGTGATTTGGCGTGTGGGTTTGGAGAAGTTTCTGTATGTTTGCGTGGATTTGGTGACATATCATAGGCCTTATCAATGAGGCCAAACGCACGCTCCAAATCGATGCTATAGTAGTTGACGATTACTTTGCTTTATACACAGCACTAGATTTACACCAAAAAATTGAGCACATACATTACTCGATCTCTTATTAGCTAGTGCATGCGCATACATTACCCAAAACTGACACTTAAAAACTTATCTGTACATCATAAAATTTTCAACTGAATATGAGTTTCCGTGATAAACACTAAGCTTGAACACCTTATTTGAGAGATGGTTGGATTATTTTTATACCTTGGCATTGTTTAAATTTCAAATGGATGCAAGATGGTCAGACAATGGTGTATGAAGTTCTCTTTGCACTGCTACATTTGCTCGACAAGGGTGAAGAATATCATAAATGGCTTGACCATTCTGCTTTGCATAAGTTTCCTCATAGAGAAGAACTGAAGGATCATGAATTTATACCTGGTACTGATGTATTGCCACTGTATAAGGTGTAGCATTTGAAGGCTGATCATTTTTCATCTCGCAATAACTGATCTAGCTCAGACGCGTCCTCACACTAGTCGATGACTCGACAGATCTATTCACATTGGTAGAGACTCCTCTAACCTTCAGGGGATTTGCAAAGAAAAGGTAGTGCTCTATTCACTAAAAAATGTTACAACAGCAAGAAGTATAGACTGTAGTGATCTGGAAGCATTGATTGGAAGCATATATTGTTTTTAATATTTGAGCTGTGTTACCACTGAATATTAACCACGATCACCTCCTTCCAATGACCAAAGTTGGGTCTCATGCTCCACAAATCTCTACAGTGGCAGAGAATGTAATGGATGACTGATTAACCCGATAACAATTCTTCTTCTTCCATGAAATGCACACATAATATTCACCCCACACTCGCCATTTAGAGAAGCTCCAACCGACTCTCACAGCAAGTCGTGCTATTTTCTTCCACCACACAGGATTCTAGTGATTTCACATGAGTTGCAAGTAGACAAACAATTATGAATAGACGATGAACATGACCATCATCTCTTCTCAACAAGAAAGATTCTTTGTAGCAATAGCACACAGGGCACACAGATGAAAGATCGGTCACCACAAAGGGACAATAAAACATATAGGCGATATTTTCCAAAATAAAACTCACAACACATAGGCGATAATTTCCAATCGACAATACTCCAACCTGGATCAACTCCACGCAATACTCCATGTTGGATCAATGAACACTCAGCTCCTTTACGTGACCTCACACTCAACTCCTGTCCTGTGCAGATAGAAGCAAACACAACATGCAACTATCGATGAGATTATTTCTTCCATGTGCCCTCAACACTTCAAATATCAGTCGATGGCCCCTTCACACCAGTCGACGAGATGAGCATGCAAAAAGAGATGGCCACAAGCTCCACACAATAGTTGAATGCTCCTTCATTCATACAGTAGCATTTCCATAACCAATGGAAGTGTGGTTCCTCAGAGTGGTTTTTAACCTCTACTCTGATACTAAATTAAAAAATGAGATCAATCAACCTCAATAACAGTGAGGCCACAAGGGCTCATGCAAGTGAGCCCTTGTGTGAGCCCTTGTGGCCTCATAGTTTGGAGTAGTTTCTATATGTTTGCATGGATTTGGTGACATATCGAGACCTTAGGGAGATCATCTAGATGATAATTTACGGATCTTATATTTTTCCATCTACAGCCCCTTTGGGCCTTTAGCCCGTTCTTCCCATCAAATGAGGTACAATCCCTTCTTGGGTCAATAAGCTCGAAAACCCAAAAGATGAAGAAATAGAGGGGAATGAGCATGGAAAGTGGTGAATATTGATGGGAATGGTACAATGAACCTTCAAGAGGACCCCCTAGTGGAAACCCTTTTCCTGAGGGTGACCCACTTACTAGGAAAACATGTTAACCACTAAGGTGAAATGAGACAAAAGGCATAATTTCCAAGCAAAAATTTTCAAAATGAAGAAAGGACCCTTTGGAACATGTTCAAATTCTTCAATTATTAAAATGACATTTACCATGAGATTGAACTTGTTACCTCATGAAGTAATACCTCTTGTCCTATGTGGGCCAAATTGGTGTGGTGGACGTTGTTGTTGTTGATCATTGGTGATGTGTTGTAAGAGGAGTGGCTCTGTTCACTCAACTGTCTCTCGGAATTCCATGTGTTCAACTTGCGGGCCTCGAGACATAATCTTCTTAGTTACCCCTAGAAATGAGGGGTAACAAGAATAGGAAAGATGAGGAAACAAAGGCATGATTTATAGGCATGGGGAAGGACTTTCAATTGCATAATTATTCATCACTTGCAGAAGCCAAAGTTTCAACATACCAGCTAAAAAGAAAAGCGTCAATGTGGTGGGACCAACTCATGCAAGTCAAGCACCTTGATGAGAATAAGATCACTTGGAGGTAGTTCAGAAAGAATTTTCAGAGGAAATACTTGTTCTAGTGTTATTATGACATGAAGATGAAGGTTTTCTTTGAACTCAATCTTGGGAGTATGACCATGGACGAGTATGAGAGGATATTTTTGGAGTTGTTGAGGTGTATTGACTTCATCAAAGATGAGAAAGTCAAGATTCAAATATTTCTAAGTGGGATACCCTCAATATACAGTGATAAGATACAATATGATGAGCCCAAGACATTGTAGGAAGCTATAAGGAGAGCCAAGATTCTTTATGATCAACATAAAGGAGGATCAACCTTTTAGAAATCTTGGGTTGACAAGAAGAAATGAAACATGGAGCATAGAAGGAAAGGGTTCAAGCCACCTTTCCTTGGAAACAATTCCTAGGGACAACCAACACAAAATGATTCTAAGATGTCAGAGACTTTGGGGAAAATACCAAGACATCAACTCATTAAATGTTGGGGATGCGAGGGAGATCACATGTACAAAGATTTCCCTCATAGAGNAATTTTCAGAGGAAATACTTGTTCTAGTGTTATTATGACATGAAGATGAAGGTTTTCTTTGAACTCAATCTTGGGAGTATGACCATGGACGAGTATGAGAGGATATTTTTGGAGTTGTTGAGGTGTATTGACTTCATCAAAGATGAGAAAGTCAAGATTCAAATATTTCTAAGTGGGATACCCTCAATATACAGTGATAAGATACAATATGATGAGCCCAAGACATTGTAGGAAGCTATAAGGAGAGCCAAGATTCTTTATGATCAACATAAAGGAGGATCAACCTTTTAGAAATCTTGGGTTGACAAGAAGAAATGAAACATGGAGCATAGAAGGAAAGGGTTCAAGCCACCTTTCCTTGGAAACAATTCCTAGGGACAACCAACACAAAATGATTCTAAGATGTCAGAGACTTTGGGGAAAATACCAAGACATCAACTCATTAAATGTTGGGGATGCGAGGGAGATCACATGTACAAAGATTTCCCTCATAGAGGAGAAAGGAGGACTGTGAAAAACATTCAAGAGGTTGATACAGTGGAAGACATAGGAATAAACATGCCAATAATTTATGCATCCTTGGACAACAAGAAACCTGATCTTTAGTCTCATATGATTGAGGTTGCAAGTAAGATTAGCAATTATCCTATAAAAAATTTAATTGATTCATGATCTAGTCATACTTACATAGATCCTAAGATGGTTAAGAGATTTCATTTTCCAAGAAGTAAGAAATAGCATGGGAAATATTGGTTGGTTCAGTTGGTTATAGGAACTAAAAGATGAATTAATGATTTGGTTAAGGATTGTTCGATGGACATGAATGGACTCGATACAAAGGAAAATTGAAAAATCATACCATTAGGTTCTTATGACTACCTAATTGGTATGGTTTGGTTAGATAAGTATCATTTTGTCCTAGATTGTTACAACAACAATTCACTTGTCTTGATGAAGAGGGGAACTTAAGATCAATTTAGGTTATTCCAAGAGCTATAACAATTAGAGAAATTTCAGTAGGGAAACTGAAAAGAAGTGTTAAGAAAGGATGTCAAATTTATGCAGTTCACATGGAAGAGACAACCAAGGATAAGGTGCCAATTCTTGATGATTATGTAGTCCTAGGAGAGATTGAATATGTCTTTGGAGAAATACCAAGTTTTTCACCTAGTAGAGATATTGATTTCTCCATTGGCTTAGTGCTTGGAATTGCTCTAGTGTCCAAGACACCTTATAGGATGAGCACATCTGAGCTAAAGGAACTGCAAATGTAGCTTGAAGAGTTTTTAAAGAAGGGGTACATATGCCCAAGTGCCTCACCTTGGGATTCCCTAATACTTTTTGTAAAGAATAAGGATGGAAATTTTTGATTGTGCATTGATTTCAGATACATGAATAAGGTGACCATGAAGAACAAGTATCATTTTCCAAGGATAGATGATATTTTTGATCAACTGGAAAAATGAAAAAGTATTTTCCAAGATTGACCTTAGGTCAGGATACCATCAGGTAAGGATTAAGGAGGAATATTTCAACAATACAACTTTTAGGACAAGGTATGGCCAATATGAATTTGTGGTGGTTCATTTTGGGTTGTCTAATGCACTAGCCGTATTCATGTGTTTGATGAATGCAATTTTTAGAAATTGTTTGGATAAGTTTGTCATTGTTTTCTTAGATGACATACTTATTTACTCCAAGTATTGTTATCGCACAGTTTGTAGCTGGGAAACAAACTATAAGATTGAAGGCCAAACTAGCGTAATAGGAACCTATCCCACCCAATATCACCACGATGGGGAGGTTCTTTCTCTTTGTAGAATTCTTGCAGAAACCCTGATAGATCTAGAATTCTAGTTAAATTGAGCACATGCAATTTGTTGATATTCAAGAGATGAGAGAAATTTTTTGCTCCATAAATCAAAGAATTATATTAATAAAAAATGAATATACATGAGAAACCATCCTCAAAAAGAAGAGAGGAGGTGAATATATAAAATTTCCAACATACAAATTCTAGTAAAAAAAAACTAGAAATAGCTAAAATAGGTGTCATAAGCTAAGGGAGACCACATAGTTCATCTTAGACCACTAAAGATACACGTCACACACTCATTAATGTCCACAAGAGTAAAGTGATGTGCATTATCTCACTTAAGCTCACTTAACTGACAAGAGAAGCAGTACCAACTCACTTAACTGACCCGCAATAGTAGTTACTAATAATAGTAACAGAAAAAATCATTAATTAAGGAATAAATCTCTCACTCAAAGAGGAGGTGCGCATTCCCAAATAATAGATGAGTTTTTACATGGGGGAGTTGGAATAAATCATGAATAAATCAAGAAAATCAAGAATAAATCGAGAAAATCAAGAACCGAGAGTTGAGTCTTGATCTAAAATTAGCAGTTTTCCCTAAAATCTAGGGATGAGGCGCCCTTCTTCTCTATGTGGACAAATTAGGTGAAATAAAGTGTAAATGAATGTATTAACCAAGATCTAGGAGTCTAAGTTAGGTATAAACTAATTTAAGTTAGGGTTATGCTCCAACACCCCCCCTTAAGCCTAACTGCAATGACAAAAAAATTGAGTCCTGACAACTTGGCCATTTTAGGTACTCATTGCATAAAATAACTCCTCATGAAAAGAGGAAAGAGGGAAAACCTCGTGGGAAGCCCCCCCCCTCCCTCAAAAGAGGAAAACAAATTTTGAGTGGCCAAAAGTGACCTACTCAGTTGTCTCCACCACTCCAAGCATAGCTCTCAGTTTTGAAAATTTATTTTCAGTGAAGAAATTGGTGAAGATGTCTGCAACCTGCTACTCTATGGGGCAGTACTGCAGTGAAATAACTATGTCACGGATCAACTCGTGGATGTAATGCATATGAATCTTGATGTGTTTGGTCCTCTACCTCTGAACTGGATCAATTGGTATTTGAATGGACCCCTGATTGTCACAAAATATGACAGTCGAAAGTGGATACTGAATACCAAACTTGGAGAGAAGCCCCTGCAACCAAACAGTCTGTGTAGCTGCATTCACTGCACCTCTATACTCTACCTCTGTTGTAGATAAAGAAATAATGGATTTCTTCTTGCTAGACCAACAGAATGGCCCTGAACCAAAGTTGAAAACATAACCATAGGTGTACTTGCAGTCTGTACCATTTCTCTTGAGTCAATTGCAACAATGAAATCATTCAATGGAGGCCTTTTCCATTTTTCTTGAGTCAATTTAGATGCTTGAAAAGACGACACAAATACAGAATATTCAGGGCCTAATTTCGAGATAATTGAAAGGATGAGTTGTTCTTCCTCTTTTGTGACTCCACATGCATTAAGTTCAATGAGGAGGGATTTGAACTTGGTGAAGAATTCTTGCAGGTTGCTGAAATTAATTGGACTTAGGGATATGAGTTCATTCTCCAGTTGATGCACTCTCATTGCATCCTGCTTGTCGAATAGTCCCTCCAATGTGGTCCAGACCACCTCGAGAGTAGTGGCTCTACTGACATGAAAGAGGAAATCTCTGGAAATTGATAGGCATATCAGCCCAATTGCTTCATCTAATTTATTGAAATACTTTATCTTCCCCGCTGCAACAGTCGGTTCTTTCTCCATTCCCATTGTTACCCAGTAAAGCCCTTTGCTTTGGAGGAGCAGAGAGATCTTTGTCTTCCATTCGAAGTAATTGAAAGTATTTAGAATGAGTTTTGTGGGATGAGAGAGATGATCCATTTCTTCTTGTTGCGCCTCCTGATGATCTATACCTACAAATAAAACCGTGTACAATCCACTAGATTCAATCTAGCTCTGATACCACGTAGAATTCCTGCAGAAACCCCGATAGATCTAGAATTCTAGTTAAATCGAACACATGCAATTTGCTAATATTCAAGAGATGAGAGAAAGTTTTTTCTCCATAAATAAGAGAATTATATTAATAAAAAATTAATATACATGAGAAACCATCCTCAAAAATAAGAGAGGAGGTGAATATATAGAATTTCCAACATAGAAATTCTAGTAAAAAAAAGCTAGAAATAGCTAAAATAGGTGTCATAAGCTAAGGGAGACCACATAGTTTGACTTAGACCACTAAAGATACATGTCACACACTCATTAATGTCCACAAGAGTCAAGTGATGCACATTATCTCACTTAAGCTCACTTAACTGACAAGAGAAGCAGTTCCAACTCACTTAACTGACCCAAAATAGTAGTTACTAATAATNTGAAAGGATGAGTTGTTCTTCCTCTTTTGTGACTCCACATGCATTAAGTTCAATGAGGAGGGATTTGAACTTGGTGAAGAATTCTTGCAGGTTGCTGAAATTAATTGGACTTAGGGATATGAGTTCATTCTCCAGTTGATGCACTCTCATTGCATCCTGCTTGTCGAATAGTCCCTCCAATGTGGTCCAGACCACCTCGAGAGTAGTGGCTCTACTGACATGAAAGAGGAAATCTCTGGAAATTGATAGGCATATCAGCCCAATTGCTTCATCTAATTTATTGAAATACTTTATCTTCCCCGCTGCAACAGTCGGTTCTTTCTCCATTCCCATTGTTACCCAGTAAAGCCCTTTGCTTTGGAGGAGCAGAGAGATCTTTGTCTTCCATTCGAAGTAATTGAAAGTATTTAGAATGAGTTTTGTGGGATGAGAGAGATGATCCATTTCTTCTTGTTGCGCCTCCTGATGATCTATACCTACAAATAAAACCGTGTACAATCCACTAGATTCAATCTAGCTCTGATACCACGTAGAATTCCTGCAGAAACCCCGATAGATCTAGAATTCTAGTTAAATCGAACACATGCAATTTGCTAATATTCAAGAGATGAGAGAAAGTTTTTTCTCCATAAATAAGAGAATTATATTAATAAAAAATTAATATACATGAGAAACCATCCTCAAAAATAAGAGAGGAGGTGAATATATAGAATTTCCAACATAGAAATTCTAGTAAAAAAAAGCTAGAAATAGCTAAAATAGGTGTCATAAGCTAAGGGAGACCACATAGTTTGACTTAGACCACTAAAGATACATGTCACACACTCATTAATGTCCACAAGAGTCAAGTGATGCACATTATCTCACTTAAGCTCACTTAACTGACAAGAGAAGCAGTTCCAACTCACTTAACTGACCCAAAATAGTAGTTACTAATAATAGTAACGACAAAAATAATTAATTAAGGAATAAATATCTCACTCAAAGAGGAGGTGCGCATTCCCCAATAATAGATGAGTTTTTTCATGGGGGAGTTGGAATAAATCAATAAAATCAAGAATAAATCGAGAAAATCAAGAACCAGGAGTTGAGTCTTGATCTAAAATTAGCAGTTTTCCCTAAACTCTAGGGATGAGGCACCCTTCTTCTCTATGTGGCCAAATTAGGTGAAATAAAGTGTAAATGAATTTATTAACGAAGATATAGGAGTCTAAGCTAGGTATAAACTAATGTAAGTTAGGGTTATGCTCCAACACTCTTTAGGGAGGTTAGGCCCAAGGGAGACATCGCCAGTGACATGTGGATTTGAAGAGGCAAAAGGATAATAAGACCAAGATAAGATTTCCTCCCTTCACAAGTCACTACCCAAACAGAAAGTCCCATCCAAATAGCCAATAATAAAGTAAATCTCCAATGAAGAACACCTACCTGGAACAAGACAACAACAAACAGATATATGCAAGCTATATTTCAATGGGTTAGTACTTCATAAGACTATCTGATATATATAAGAAATTAACAATAAATATCGATGAAGTCAATGTTTATCAATAGCAAATGAAAAGAATATGACACTTCACCAATAAATATTGGAACGATGTGGCATTCAATGTAACCAATCAACACTTCATTTAATAAATGATTTAAACCACCATTCAATTGCTCATAAAGTAAAACGTTGATGCATTAAAGATGAAATATCCAATGATGACGTCAACAACTTAGGGTTAGTAGGTTAGGGTTTGAATTTCAAAGAATTTAGAGAGTGGTTTGATCAGCTTCACTTCAACGTTAGAGGACTTTAGATCAGTGCCTTAGGGTAAAATGAAGGACATAAGGGTTGAAGGAGGAAAGCTAAGGACTAGAGGGAAGAGTTATGAAGTGTTGTTATGGCAGGGCCTCAGAATCAAAACCCTAGGGGAGAGAGGCTCACTCTAGTGTTTCTATAGTAAGGCCTCGTGCTCTCTCCTCCCTCCTTAGGTCAATTTGGCAAAACAACTAGCTCAGATGAAGCACAAAATCAAGACAAGAAGGCTTAATGAGGGAGAGTGTTGCTACAACAAGGCTCTTTCATCAAACCCTAAAAGAAAAATGACCCTAAGTGTAGATAACCTAGGCCTGGGACATCTTCTTCCTCTTGAATTCAAAATGGTACGGCTAGCAAAGGAGAGGAAGAAAAAGGAGTGGAGTTATGGCTAAGCTCTCTTCTTCTTCTTCAATGGTTGAAAGTTTCTCTATCAGGGGACATGAGACAAGGAACTACTTGTGTGCTTTTCACCTAGGGTTTTGATTTAGAAAATTATAAATATATGCAAGAAAATAAGACTACAACCATTCATTTAAGAAGTTTTGCAGAAAAACACTTACAATTCATCAAGAAATAACCATGCAAACCCTAGTTGTAACACCTTCCTTCAAGAGAAACACCATAGAATGCTAAAAATTATTCCTTCAACAAGTGCACCTCACTTAAATCAGCCAAATACCCAATATAGGGTGCAAATTTCAGACCTCCTTATGGATTGAATGAGTGATGATGAAAAAATGAGAGTGAAAATCTCCCATTTATACAAAACCTTGACCTAATTTTACATTTTAGGTCAGGTAAAAAGGCCGACAAGGCCAAAATATCAAATCATATTGTTTTACATTAAATTTTCAAGTTCAAACCCTAATCAAGAAAAAAGGTAAGACGTCACCCCTTCCTAGGGTGACATTATCCCCTATCAGGGCAAATGTAGCCTCCTGAAGCAAGACGTTAGCCCCCATTGGGCTCCTCCAAGATGCCACATGTACCAACTGCCCTGCCCATCTTCCAACATGATCATGATAACGTCATAAGCCTCCTAGTGACATCCTGGGCCATCTAGAGCCAACGTCCCTCTGAAAGTGGGTCAATCCCCCCAGGCCAAGTAGTGTCAGGGTGCCTCTAGTGGAACGTTCTCTCCTTCTCTGGTGCAAAGTCTCTGATCATCCTCTGCCCTGTCTCTACCCCCTGATGGGGTCTCAGCATCCATCTAGTGGGCTATTCAATCCCATGGAGGTCTGAACTAATCATCCCCTCATGTGTACCGGTCCAAATGGTACATGTCCGTCAGGCATGGTCCTGCACATCAAAAGCTACGCCCTCCATGGGCTCATTAGTCACAGGGATCATAGAAATGTCAATCACCTCTCATCATTAATATTATTAAACATATGCATAAAATCCCTAATACATCTGTCAATAGCTTAAAGACATTACACAAGCTGACTATACAAATCTGGAGGATGAGACAAAACGTTCTATTAGGCTAGTGTTTATCGGAAAAGGTGAGTTCCTAGAAGAAAAAATCATCAAAATCATGTGAGTGGGTGATGTGGTTAAGGGAAGTCCAACCATGTGGGTGCAGAGAGGGCCAAGGATGCAATGTGTTATCTGTGGGTGCCTTTGTAGAAGGCAAGTTGTACCTGTCATAGATGCATTCTTTCCAAGCCCATTATTGCCTTTATTCTTTTATTCTTTCATTGCTTTTATTTTTTCTTTTTGTTCAAGAGATAACCAAGGGACACTACCTTGGTGTGGTGACCAGTGGTGGTAGCGTTACCCACAAGTACTTTCACATAAATGAAAAGGTTGGCTCGTGATGAGACCCCATTTCCCTTGGCCATGCAACCAAGAGTCACTACCCTGGTGTGGTAACCAGCTGGTGGCAATGTCATACTTCTATGTACCCATGGAACTAATAGGTTGGCTTGTGATGAGACCCCCTATCCTCTGACTAGGTCTTGTTTTATTATTTTTTTGGGTCCCTCTTGTTTCTTGCTGAGAATCTTTTTATTTCTTTCTCGGGGATCCCTGGGCAAAGCATCTCCAGGTTTGTTCTTAGGCTTTTATCTTTTACCAGCTTGCTTTTACCTTCTGGGACTTTAGCCCCTTCTTCCCATGAGGTAAGGTGCAATCTTGAAAATAGGTCAACCCAATGCCTGGACAAGGGGAGTGGGATAGGTGAGTGGGAAACAAGATGTAAGAGTGATACTATGATGGGAGAAGACGATGGATTTTCAGAAGTCTTCCAGTGGCCAACCAAAACCTACAGACATATGCTTGCTAGGGCACCCTGTCAATCCCCCCAAACATGGTCAAGTGGGAAAATGTAAGATCCAAGCAGTTGTTAGAGATAAAAGGAATCAAATGCATATATTTAAAGGTTTTAATGATCAAAAGTGACACATACCATGATACTTGGACCAATTACCTCATGGAGCGAGAACTTCTTCTGATACAGGACCAAGCCGATGGTGATGGATGTTGCTGCTACTGACAAGACAAAGATGATGGAAGAAGAAAAGGTGGGCCCTCCAGGGCCATTCTCAGGTTAATCATGCTCTTGGTACTCCATGTCTAGGACCTCGAGACATGATCTCCTAGTTATCCCTGAAAAGTGGCGATAACATCTGGCTCCAACTTGGGGACATGTGCTCACCATAGAGCGCATGAGAACCTCAGCATCCCTGGCATAACCTATAGACCTGCTTGATCTCGAAAGAAGTATCAGTAACAAAAATTAGGGTGGTAATTCCACCCCAACATACATGTATATATAGACTAAATAAAGAAATCTATAAAGGTGAAGTGAACTACTCACCTGTACTTACCTGTTTGTTGGATGTTGGGTGTAGTCAAACAACCAGTGGAGCCAATCCAACAATGTCCCACAGTGCCTGGCTTTGTGATTCATAATAAACCAACATAGTAACAAATCAAGAACAAAAATGACATGGGTAAGAGCATATATCATATCATCGGAAATCATAAAGTCTAACTCATGGAGGCGGGTGGGAGGGATAAAATCTTGCCAAATCCATCTCTGAGGAAAACGCTCAATCCACCTCCGGAAGGGATCATGAAAATCCCAAGGTTCATAACACTGACTCAAAAGGTCTGCACACTGGATACCTAGGACATTCTCATACTTTGAATCCTGGGAAGGGATTCAGAAGGATGTATCAGATGACTGGCAAATTCTCAAGGGAAAGTTGAAGAACTGAGATAACAGACTTAAACTTGTAGTATTCGACCAATCCTTGGACTCTAGGATTTTCCCCTTAGGAAACTCAAAATAAAAGACATATCTCCCAACTATACCTCTAGAGACACAACAGAGTAAAATAATGGGAGGTGGCTGGAGAAAATTGTCATAAGAGTCCTTCTTGAGGCACACAATGCCCTCACTCCTATCAAGACCTGAGCATAACGGTGGTTGGTAAACTTTTTCATGGAAAGAATCCAAATGCTCAGGGGAGTACTCATCAAAAACCTCAAGGTATGACTGAAAAATATCAGGAGGGTAAGAGGTTAGGTCATCCTTGGGTGCTTGGGGAGCATCGGTGAATATACCATCCCCTTGTTTCCATTGCTCAAAATTAAGAGTAATCTATTGTGATAACTGTGAAGGCAACAATTCAGAACAATTCTCAATGTCATAAATGGGGTTGATATCAGAACCGACCACATCCCATTTGCGTCTTCCAACATGTATGAATTTGTCAATATCAACTATGTCAGTATCAGTATCATAAAATGAAGGAATCAAAACATCCAATACTTCTCTACTCTCTGTATCATAAGGTAAAGAATCATTGAAAACTTGGAAGGGGGAATAATTTACCTTGCTTAATCCTTCCTGTGCAAGAGATTCAAGTATTTGGATAGCTTCATCAAGTGGAAGATCTGCCTCTACATCTTCAGTCTTGAGATATAGGGGATCTAGCTTGTCCAAGAGTTCCATTTCTTCTTCACTCTCTAAGTCATAGAACAAGGTATCATAAAAAAACTGGAAAGGAAAATGACTTACCTCATTCTCTTCATCTTGTGTAGGAGGGACAGGATCTTGGAGAGCTTCATCAGACTGAGGAGCGGTTATTGGTGCTTGATCCTCATAATTCACGTCTCTAGTTATATCTTTGCTACATTTTGTTGAATCATGGGAGAAATCTTGCTCCTCTTCAAGGGGTTGGTAAGTTTTTTCATAAATCTCTTATTTCACATCAGAGGGTTCTTGATGTTGAATGTGATATGCATTTATGAGATCTTCTACGATCTCAGTAGTGAATCCCCCGTAGTCCAAAGCTATTGTGAGATTTTGAAGGGCATCTTCATACGTTTGGCAACATGGCTTGGTAAAGTCAATAAACCTACTGATGAGGTGTATGAAAGATGATATACCCTTGTATTTGCAACAACCCTTAAACCGATCTTGCAAGTAGGATGGCAGAGTGAATATAAACAATTTTATAAGAGCATCCTCTCCTCCCAACTTCATCTTGCTCATATAGTCCAAAATATTTACGATGTGAAGAGTTGGGAGACCACAAAATTTTGGAGAGTTGTTTAACAATTTTGTATCATAGTAATTTGGGTATCCTTGAAATTTTTTGAAATCAATAGTCAGATACATTTGTTCCCGGTGTGCCATGATCCCATAACTTGGAAATATCACAGAAAGTAAGGTGGCACCTTGAGAAAAATTAATGGATTCGCCAGATAATTTGCTTGAAACTATCAAAGGATAAGGGAAAACACCCTAGTGGAGTCGCCAGGTAAGCTTGAGGCAAGGATTACAGAAAAGGTTTGTCATTTTGAGGAGAATTGACTTAGTGTTCCCCAACAACGGTGCCAAAATGTTATCGCACAGTTTGTAGCTGGGAAAAAATCTATAATATTGAAGGCCAAATTGGCATAACAGGAACCTATCCCACCCAATGTCACCACGATGGGGAGGTTATTTCTATTTAGGGAGTTTAGGCCCAGGGGAGACGTCCTTGGTCACCTGTGGTTTTGAAGAGGCAATAGGCTAATAAGACCAAGATAATATTTTCCCCCTTCACAAGTCACTACCCAAACAGAAAGTCCTGGCCAAACATCCAATCATAAAGTAAATCCCCAATGAAGAACACCTGCCTGGAACAAGACAACAACAAACAGATATATGCAAGCTATATTTCAATAGGTTAGTACTTCATAAGACTATCTGATATATATAAGAAATTAACAATAAATGTTGACGAAGTCAATGTTTATCAATAGCAAATGAACAGAATATGACACTTCACCAATAAATATTGGAACGATGTGGCATTCAATGTAACCAATCAACACTTCATTTAATAAATTCTTTAAACCACCATTCAATTGCTCATAAAGTAAAATGTTGTTGCATTAAAGATGAAATATCCAATGATGACGTCAACAACTTAGGGTTAGTAGGTTAGGGTTTGAATTTCAAATAATTTAGAGAGCAATTTGAACAGCTTCACTTCAACATTGGAGGACTTTAGATTAGTGCCTTAGGGTAAAATGGAGTAAAAAATTAAGGATGCAAGGGTTGAAGGAGGAAAGTTAAGGACTAGAGGGAAGAGTTATGTAGTGATTCTATGGTAGGGAATCATAATAAAAACCCTAGGGGAGAGAGGATCACTCCAGTGTTTCTATATCAAGGTCTCGTGATCTCTCCTCCCTCCTTAGGTCAATTTGGCAAAACGGCTAGCTCAGATGAAGCACAAAATCAAGACAAGAAGGATTAATGAGGGAGAGTGTTGCTACAACAAGGATCTTTCATCAAACCCTAAAAGAAAAATGGCCCTAAGTGTAGATAACCTGGGGCTGGGACGTCTTCTTCCTCTTGAATTCAAAATGGTACGGCTAGCAAAGGAGAGGAAGAAAAAGGAGTGTAGTTATGGCCAGGCTCTCTTCTTCTTCTTCAATGGTTGAAAGTTTCTCTATCAGGGGACATGAGACAAGGACCTACTTGTGTGCTTGTCACCTAGGGTTTTGATTAAGAAAATTCTAAATATATGCAATAAAATATGACTACAACCATTCATTTAAGAAGTTTTGCAGAAAAATACTTACAATTCATCAAGAAATAACCATGCAAATCCTAGTTGTAACACCTTCCTTCAAGAGAAACACCATAGAATGCCAAAAAATCTTCCTTCAACAAGTGCGCCTCACTTAAATCATCTAAATACCCAAGATAGGTCACAAATTTCAGACCTCCTTATGGAGTGAATGAGTGATGATGAAAAAATGAGAGTGAAAATCTCCCATTTATACAAAACCTTGACCTAATTTTACATTTTAGGTCAGGTAAAAAGGCCGACAAGGCCAAAATATCAAATCATATTGTTTTACATTAAATTTTCAAGTTAAAATCCTAATCAATAAAAAAGGTAAGACATCACCCCTTCCTAGGGTGATGTTAGCCCCTATCAGGGCAAATGTAGCCTCCTAAAGTAAGACGTTAGCCTCCATTGAGCTCCTCCAAGATGCCACATGTACCAACTTCCCTATCCATCTACCAAAATGCTCATGATGATGTCATAAGCCTCCTGGTGACATCCTGGGACATCTAGAGCCAACTTCCCTCTGAAAGTGGGTCAATCCCCCCAGGCCAAGTAGTGTCGAGGTGCCTCTGGTGGAATGTTCTCTCCTTCTTTGGTGAAAAGTCTTTGATCATCCTCTGCCCTGTATCTACCCCCTGATGGGGTCTCAACATCCATCTGGTGGGATCTTCATCCCCATGGAGGTCTGAACTGATCATCCCCCTATGTATACTGGTCCAAATGGTACCTGTCCGTCGGGCATGGTCCTGCACATCAAAAGATACACCCTCCATGGGCTCATCAGTCACAGGGATCATAAAAATTTCAATCACCTCTCATCATTAATATTATTAAACATATGCATAAAATCCCTAATACATCTGTCAATAGCTTAAAGACATTACACAAGCCTACTATACAAATCTAGAGGAAGAGACAAAACGTTCTATTGGGGTAGTGTCCATCGGAAAAGGTGAGTTCCTAGAAGAAAACCTCATCAAAACCATGTGAGTGGGTGATGTGGTTAAGAGAAGTCCAAGCATGTGGGTGCATTGAGGGCCAAGGATGCAATGTGTTATCTATGGGTGCCTTTGTAGAAGGCGAGTTGTACCTGTCATAGATG
>SNQJ01S0081696.1:34378-53449 GCA_010110895.2 Picea sitchensis
ACTCTTTGACTCATTCCTGTTAGAGTGCATACCTTGATTCGGCCTTAGGGATTGTCTTCTCTGCGATGAATGACATCCTCTGCCTCTTTCTCCTGATCTTCCTCTTGCAACAAAATACCTGTTATTTCTTCAAAATTAGGAGGTTTCTCCCTTGATGCGAGACCTGTTATGAACATATGATAATCTTCTAGCATACCATTTAAGGTAATAGTGACAAGATCAATGTTGGAAATTGTTTCCCCTATATTTCCTAGCTTTTCTTTCACCTCTTTAATACGACCTAAAAATGAACTAACAGATTCATTTCCATTCATATTAATGCCTAGAAATTTAGTTTTCAGGAACACAATACAATTTGTGTTGCTATTTTCATACAAGGCTTTAAGCATTGTCCACATTTCAGCAAAGGTATTAGCTTCTCTAATATGTGGAATTATGTTATCTTTAACAGACAGACACAACAATACCTTTGTCTTGTTTTCATGCTTATTCCAGTCTTGGATCGGTGCTACTGTCACACTGACAACCGCATCTGGTTTCACTTCATTTCCCTTCATAATGGTCCAAACACCATAGCCTTCCATGAGCGTCTGCATCTTGAATTTCTAGTTAATGAAATTCAAGCCATCTAACATGTTGGCTTCATTGACGTAGGTCTCCGCCAGAGGATTCGCTATCTCTGCAAGTGTCTTCTCGTTCAATCAGATAATAGATCCTTGTATCACCAAACACGCTTCAATCCTGAAGGTGGTGAATCACCAAGAATATCAAACTTCTGTCAAGTTTTAGTCTGTCGCTATGCCTTTGAATCCACCGATCCGTCTCTATCTCGACTCTCATCTTTCTTAAAAGAAATATAGAAATCCTTAAAAAGGAAACCTTAACACCACTCCATGCACCTTAACACCACTCCATGCATAAAAAAAAAACTCATCCTCAAAAGAAACCTCAACACCACTTCATGTATATAAAAATATATATAAATTTCTTAAAAGAAACTTTTCCTTTTTTTCCTTTTTTTTTAATACATACATCCACCTTTATTTTTTTAATACATACATCCACCTTTAAAAACATAACTCCACCTCACGATTTATAATCCCTTTAATAACTCCACCTTTTAATACATTCACTAATCCATTTACAAAAAAAAATGTGCACAAATAAATCATGAATGGAGGAGACCCCTCTTTCAACGCTTCAAACAAAAAACTTACACTTCCACACGATCCGCTTCAACCTTAATCTCGCAGCCTATAGAGAAAGGTGGATCGGCCCTCTGTCTGTCCTCACATTTCAACCTCACACAGCAGTCACAATTTTCACAATCGATCCAATCCTCACACTGACCGCACCACAGAAGTCCGGCCTCACGCAGTAGAAACTCATGATTTGGGGCGACTATCTCTCAAGAACCCATCCGTTTCTGCACCTCACGCTACTATTAGAGTGTGGTGAGTCCATACCTCATGATTCACTTGGAGTCTGGGTATCTTAAAATATTTACGCACTGTAATACACATCTGTAATGTGGAAATTCCAGGTTTTCAAACGTGTGTAAAGTGTGAGTATTATGTTGTCACACCCTTCCAGAGGAGGGACCTGCGGCAATGTAGAAATCGATGCACCTCACTTTTGCGGCTCCTCCGATAATTTACAGCTCCTCTAAGAAACTCTAACCATCTCTGATACCAACTTAGAATTATGAGAAACAAACACAGGTGAGGCTCCGCTCACAATCTATATTATTGAACGAGGACTGATTACATCGTTATATAGGAAACGACTCTACTTAGTCGGTTACAACAAACCACGGATAAGTAGGATCTACATTAAGTGAAGTAGAGTTCAACTACGCTACTGACTCTTGTAACTGACTCTTGCTCCATTATTTCCAAGTCCCTCTAGTCGATGTAATGGTTCTATGAACTATTGATGCATAGTATTCAACAAAAGTGTGAAGTTGATTGAAGTCTTAGTCAACATAGTGTAAGTCATTTGAGTCTGAGTCAAGTCGAATCGACTCATAGTTAAGTCAGTCTTTGAATTGAAAAATTAAAAATAAAATATTTTCCAAGTGACTCAAGATTTAATATAAATTGGAATTTAAAGGAGGGGGTTAAACATGGTCTTTTAAAGGCAGGTGATCTTCTCCTCCATTGTAATGTAAGTCAGGTTTTAGCCGATGAGATCAGTATCTCGACGACAATTTTTGACTCATAGTCGACAACATGCAAGAACTTGTAATCAATTCATCCTTCATGTAATATTAGTGTAAGATTCCATACAATGGTAAAATCATATTAAAGAGAAACAGGAAGACAAGATTGACGAGCAACAGAGCATGAACACATAAAATTTAAGAGAGCATCGATAATGAACATGTCGGTAGCGGTTAAAGGCATCCAAGAGAGAAATATCTTAACAAAAACACACTTGAGAGCTTCAAATACAAGATGATGACAAAATAACTTCTAAATTGATTGAGCCCCTTGGTATAAAAGTGGAAGAATAATTCCTGAGTTGTGACATCAAAATCTAGAAAGCAGAGAAATGGTAGGTTGGCCAAGGTATGGAGCTCCATCGCAGGGTGTGTGCAGGGGAAAGATGAGCTTAGGATGGGCCACTCACCATTCTAAAGGCACCAGAGAGAAGTGCAACAATAGGATCAAGAGGACCATTGTTGGGTGGGAGGAAAGCACTACAAGACTCACTGACTGCACAGGCATATACCAGATTGAAGACAAAGGATAAAGAGTAACATGTCGTCATTTATCTGCACACTTTCTCGAAACGAGCAAGGAATTGAGTGTGGGGGATATGTTGAGGGGGAATCTTAGGCCCTAATAGTCATCACATATATGTTATTAGACATTAGACTACATGATAATATGTAATAAGTGGATAAATCTAAGTAAATATATGTAATAAGTGGTAAATGTAACTAAACAAATGATTAGTTGGAGTGGGTGAAATCTCTTCAACCATTCATCTATTGTATAAATAACCCTAAAGATGGAATACAAACTTGGATTGGAATCCCTTCCCTAAATTCTCTCTTCTTATTGGGCTATGCATGTGTTCTTGGTATATTTCACAATGTAGTCTCTCTTCAATGTCTGCTTCAATTGCCTGGAATACAACAGGGGCATTATAAAAATGTAAACTTCAACATAAATTTAAATATTATGCATTGAAAGAGCATGGATTTATCATGTACAAAGGCAAGGTGTATGTGCCTAATTCACACGAGATGAAAAGTATTATGCTAAGAGAAATGCACAATGTGCCTTATGTTGGGCACCCAAGATATAACAAGACTATTACAACTATTAGAGGTCAATATTTTTGTCCACGCATGAAGAAGAATGTGTTTGAGTATATAACCAAGTGCATCAAATGTCAAAAAGTAAAATTAGAACACAGACATCCAGTTGGATTGTTGTAGCCATTGGCCATTCCTGAGTGAAAATGGGAAGTGGTTACATTTGATTTCATTACCAAGCTACCTGAGATAGTGAAGAAACATGATATCATAGTGGTGGTGTTGGATAAGCTAACAAAAGAAGCTTTGGTGCTAGTGAAGCTGACACATAAGGCAACAAACATTGTAGACATCTACATTAGAGAAATTGCTAGGCTTCATGGTGTGCCTAAGGTAATTGTTTCTGATAGAGACCCCAAATTCACATCAATGTTTTGGAAAGGGTTATTCAAGGGATTTGGGACAAATCTGAACTTTAGTATAGCATATCACCTTGAGACATATGGGCAGACAAAAAGAGTCAATTATGTGATTAAAGATATGTTGAGGATGTATGTGATGGACAAGCCTTCCAAGTGGGAAAATTACCTCCATCTGGTGGATTTTGCATACAACAATGGATATCATTTGTCATTAGATATGATTCCATTTGAGGCACTTTATGGTAGAAAGTGCAACACGCCAATGAGATGGAATAACCCAACAGACATAATAATGGTTGGGCTTGAGTTGCTCAAGGATATGGAAGAGTTGATGACCAATATTAAGAAAAACTTGAAGCCTACACGGGCCAGATAGAAAAGTTATTCTGATAAAGGTAGAATGCATAGAGAATTTCAAGTGGGTGACCATGTTTTTTTTAAAGTGAAGGCCAAGAGAAGTTCACTGAAGTTGGGGAACTACTAAAATTTGGAAACGAGTTATTGTGGACCATTTGAAATCCTAGGGAGAATTGGTCATGTTGAATACATGCTAGCGTTACCTGCATATATGCATGTTCATAATGTATTCCATGTGTATTTACTGAAGAGATATGTTCCTTATCTTAACAATGTAATTGATTGGACTGTGATTCGGGTGGAACTAGAAGACAACTTGTAGTGTCCCCAAGGTCGAGCCCCGTTGTAAACCATGTTTTGAAAGAAATTGTAATTATGTTTTATAGGCTGGTGAGCCAAGTTTTTATAAGCTGGAGGCTTATGTGTTTGTTAGGCCAAAGAGCCTGAGTGTTGAAGGCCAGGAGCCTACTGTTGTAAATGTAATCAAGCAAAACAATTAATAAAAGATAAACACCGCCATGTGCAGACCGACCACGATGAATGAGTGAAGGGGGACTAAGCATCCACAGAGTGGGCAAGGAATTAGGGGCTGAAGGTGGGAAAAGGGGATAAGTGTTGAGCCCAGGGGCTTAAGCCTGGGAATAATATTTTAATATTATTCCAAAAAGGCATGTGCATTTGTGTTTTATCCTAAATGTTGGCAAGGGAGGACGTACAAGGGTGAGCCATGAGAAAGGCTCCTCCTCCTCCATTCGACTCACGGACTGCTAGAAGGTGAACGGGTCTTACTTCTGCAGAGAAACCCTCATACATCCTCTGAACCAGAAAGGCGTGTATTTGTGTTTGTTCAGGGATAGCCGGTACATCCCCTATCTGAACAGTTCGAACCTGCGTTGACCCTTGTGTGGATTTTTTGTCATGCATCCCCGACAACCAGAGCGTGAGTCTATCCTGGGTTGGCGGATGGGAAATAGGGGGGAACCTTCCATTCTGCACCGGGGGGGAGAGTCTGTGTAATTCCGGGCGGAAATTGCTTCTCAGGCGATTCCGAAAATCAACACCGTGAGACCTGGCCACCATGGCTGAGCTTGTTTGAGAAGTCTGAGTCTGTATTCCTGGTTGACTGTGGTGGTCATGTAGAGATGGATTGCGCGTGAATTGTTGTCCAGTGCAGGTGGTAATTGAGCCTGTGTGTGACCTCTCTCTAGGTGAGGGAGGTGGTTGTGTTGGAAGAGATTTCTTCCAGAGAGTGTCCAGCACCAGCTTCAGGCTTTGAGACTTCCTGATCCAGCCTGTTGTCGAGACCCAGAGAGGGAGGTTAGCACCGATGGACTGTGCTTGTGAAGGTGTATAATCCCAGGCGGAACAAGCATGTGGGGAATGAGAGTCTGGTAGTAGTGGGCGTAAGATGGCATCCTGGGAAGAATCCTTCCAGATTCGAAGTGTTGTTTTCCTTGTAACCTCGGCCTAGCTAGGATTCCTTGCCTTGGGGTGGAGCTTAGTCCCAGCTCGGGGGTGACCCACTGCTGAGCTGATGAGTAGTGTGGTCTAAGGCTGGGAGGTTCGTGGAAGGCCCGCACTTGGTTGGTGGAATCTACCACTGTTTTACAGATAAGTACCAGATGATGCTTTAAATATGTTTTGTATCTCTGTGTATTATAATGATCATGCATTCTGTTGTGCATTTGGATTAATGTATTTGCCATGGATTATTTATGTTAAAAATGATTATTATGCTTACTCTGAGCTGAAATGTATTTCTTTGCTTAAATGTATGCGATTAATTATGAATGAGAATGTATTATTCCGCGTAGTAACACCTACACGGTAGCCAAGGTGCGCTACAATTTATTCTGGGTTATCTACCAAGTAGTGTTATAGTAACCCTAGCTAGATGGGTGAAAGGGGTGTTACACAACTTCCCAGTTCATCCTGTATGCATGTTGGATAGGAAAGTCAAGCTACTCCAGAATTGAGCAATAAGACTAGTAAAGGTCCAATGGACTAGCTATAGTGCTGAAGATGCTACATGGGAGCATGAGGATGCCATGCAGGAAGAGTACCTGCATCTTTTTGGAGATTTTTGAAGAATTTTGGAATGAGAATAGTATATGATGCACCAAGGACAGTGCATAAAATAAGGGGGAAGATAATGTAATACCCCTAAGTGGTAACTGGATATATGTATGCATACTTTTTCATATACGTTGGTGAGCCAAGATGGTTTTGGGTCAGAGTGCCTTGCATGCATGTGTGTTTAGGATAGGGTGCATGTATGTTGTGCCTTGGTGAGTCAAGCTTTGTAATTTTTGTAATCGCACATTGTATATTAATAAAAATACATATTGTTGCATACCTACAGATGAAAAGAGTATTGGGGGATAGGAATCCAAAAGTGGGAAAGGGGGTTGGTACTTGAGGAAAGGGGATAAGTTAAAGGGGCTTAAGCCAAATGAATATAATAATATATATGTACTCCTAAGTCCTAAGTCCCTTTGATATGATTGTTTATCCTAAGTTGTTGAAGGGGAGGGGGGCAAATTACAAAGTGGGAACTGAGGAGTTCCTTGTATGATAAGTGGCATGAAAAGAGCATGCATACTTAATCCATTATCTTAGTGAGTTTTAGGGGGTTAGTCACTCATTCAAACTACATAGGTAAGGGTGAGCATAACTAGAGGAAATAAGGGGGAACCAGAGCTTCAGGAGCAAGCTGTGAGCTATTGTACCTACCATCTTGTAAGTCCTTGGTGGTTTGGGTGTGTTGTTTTTCCCCTGGGTTGCCTTAGGAAACATTGAGAAAAAAGAAGGGGATTGTTGGGAATAAGGTTTCCTTATGCGTTAACCTAGTGGGTGCATGTTATCTCCTTGAGAGTAGTCTTGTGTTCCTAGTGCCACAAAGCTTTGAGACTTCCTAGTTGGCTTGTTGCTGAAGCCCTGAAAAGGAATTGGTAAAACCAAAGGAATGTGGAGAAACGAAGGGATACACTTCCTTGGGTGGGATAGGTTGATGGGGAATGAGAGGTTATGAGGTGAAATTTATGCTAGAGTTGGTGACATTGGCCTTGCCTTGATTTGTGTGTTGTTGGACCTTATTTTTCCTTGAGTGAGTGTCTTTTCCCTGGTGGATTCATAGCCCTGGCTTAGGGGTGACCTACTGTTGAGAATTAGAAAAAATATGTCTACAAATGGGATGTCTTCCTCAATTTCCTGGACTACAACATTTCTTTCTGTTTCCGTGTGACTTGAATTTGGAGGAGAAAATTTGCACTGAGTGCCAGAAGAAGTATGCAAAAGAATAAAATAGAAATGAAGAAGTTGTAATTTGATATATTGAAGATGTGCGTTGAAGGTGGCGGTGATGAAGACTTGTTCTTATTTTTTCATGGTGGATCCATTGAATTGTGGTGATGCTTGAACCTGCAAAAGAACGAGATGAAATACTTGTAATTCATAAGATGCATTCATTGATGCTTGACACAGATAGACATTGTTGTGTGGAAGCTTGGTGATTTTTGATGTTGGTCGCTACAAAAAAACCTACACAGAATTAATGTTGCTTGATTGAATATAAATCTCGTGGAAACAAAGAATCTTCTATTAAAGAGGAACTATTCATCTCAGCATGCCATGGATCACTATTTCATTTGTTATAATGGACAAAGATGGCAACAAAGGTGTGGATTTGATTTGATGGATGAGAACATTTGCAGACTCATACGCCCATAAAAGAAATCTGTTGATGCATGCAATTGTATTGTTGTCGCTTGATGTCTTTACTTTGAACATCGATGGGTGCACTAACCACTTGACTAAATATTAAATGTGTTTTCTACTTAAATCCATTTATATCAAGACAAGTAATGGAATCGAAAGAGATTTCAGATATTACATGCCATCATTCAATGATAAAAAGAATTAACGCTAGAGAAGTTAAGGTAGGAGGAACGATTGGATGAAAGATATTATAAGTGTTGTTGATGACCATAATGGTCCTTTAACACTTTGACTGCAACCCCAAATATAATCGACTTGGTCGATTAATTTCCTTGGTTAACTAGTGACAAAGTGACCTGCTCGACTACCCTCTAGTCAATGTAAGGGTTCTATGAACTATCGATGCATAATATTCAACAAAAGTGTCAAGTCGATTGAATTTTTAGTTGGAATAATGTAAGTTGGTGGAGTCAGAGTCAAGCCGACTCGACTCATAGTTAAGTCAGTCTTTGAATTGAAAAATTAAAAATAAAATATTTTCCAAGTGACTCAAGATTTAATCTAAATTGGAATTTAAAGGAGGGGGTTAAAACGTGTGTCTTTTAAAAGTAGGTGATCACCTCCTCCATAGTAATGTAAGTTGGGTTTTAGCCGACGATATCGATATCTCGTCGACAATTGTGATCCCCTCCTCCATAGTAATGTAAGTCGGGTTTTAGCCGACGATATCGATATCTCGTTGACAATTGTTGACTCATAGTCGACAACATGAAATAACTTGTAATCAAGTCATCCTTCATGTAATATCAGTGTAAGACTCCATACAATAGTAAAATCATATTTAATAGCATCAGGAAGACAAGATTGATGAGAAACAGAGCATGAACACATAATAGTTAAGAGAGCATCGATGATGAACATGTCGGTAGCAGTTAAAGGCATCCAAGAGAGACATGTCTTAACAAACACACACTCGAGAGCTTCAAAGACAAGATGATGACAAAATAACTTCTAAATTGATTGAGCCCCTTGGTATAAAAGTGGCAGAATAATTCCTGAGTTGTGACCTCAGAAGCCAGAAAGCATAGAAATGGTAGGTTAGCCAAGGTATGGAGCTCCACCGCAGGGTGTGTGCAAGGGAAAGATGAGCTCAGGATGAGCCAATCACCACTCTGAAGGCACCAGAGATAAGTGCAACAATAGGATCAAGAGGACCATTGTTGGGTGGGAGCAAAGCCCTATGAGACTCACTGACTACACAAGCATATACCAGATTGAAGACAAAGGATAAAGAGTAACAAGTCGTCAGATATCTGCACACTTGCTCGAAAACAAGAAAGGAATTGAGTGTGGGGGAGATGTTGAGGGGTCCTCTTAGGCCCTAATAGTCATCACATATATGCTATTAGACATTAGAATACATGATAATATGTAATAAGTGGATAAAGCTAAGTAAATGTTTGTAACAAGTGGTAAATGTAACTAAACAAATGATTAGTTGGAGCGGGTGCAATCGCTTCAACCATTCATCTATTATATAAATAACCCTAATATGGAATACAAACTTGCATTGGAATCCCTTCCTTAAATTCTCTCTTCTTTTTGGGTTATGCATGTGTTCTTGATATATTTCACAATGTAGTCTCTCTTGGATGTCTGCCTCAATTGCTTGGACTACAACAGAGACATTATAAAAATGTAAACTTCAACATAAATTTAAAGATTATGCATTGAAAGAGGATGGAGTTATCATGTACAAAGGCAAGGTGTATGTGCCTAATTCACAAGAGCTAAAACGTATTATGCTAAGAGAAATGCACAATGTGCCTTATGTTGGGCACCCAGGATATCAAAAGACTATTACAACTATTAGAGGCCAATATTTTTGGCCAGACATGAAGAAGAATGTGTCTGAGTATATAACCAAGTGCATGGAATGTCAGAAGTAAAAGTAGAAAACAAACATCCAGTTGGATTGTTGCATCCATTGGCCATTCCTGAGTGAAAATGGGGAGTGGTGACATTTGATTTCATTACCAAGCTACCCGGGATAGTGAATAAACATGATATCATCGTGGTGGTGGTGGATAAGCTTACAAAGGAAGCTCATTTTGTGCTAGTGAAGCTGGCACATAAGGCAACAAACATTGTAGACATCTACATTAGAGAAATTGCTAGGCTTCATGGTGTGCCTAAGGTAATTGTTTTTTATAGAGATCTTAAATTCACATCAATATTTTGGAAAAGGTTATTCAAGGGATTTGGGACAAATCCAAACTTCAGTATAACATATTACCTTGAGACATATGGACAGACAAAAAGAGTCAATTAGGTGATTAAAGATATACTGAGGATGTATGTGATGGACAAGCTTTCCAAGTGGGAAGATTACCTCCATCTGGTGGATTTTGCATACAACAATGGATATCATTTGTCATTAAATATGAGTCCATTTGAGTCACTTTATGGTAGAAAGTGCAACACGCTAGGTAGATGGAATAACCTAGTAGACATAACAATGATTGGGCTTGAGCTGCTCAAGGATATGGAAGAGAAGATGGCCAAGATTAAGAAAAAATTGAAGGCTACATAGGACAGACAGAAAAGTTATGTTGATAAAGGTATAATGCCTAGAGAATTTCAAGTGGGTGACCATGTTTTTTTTAAAGTGAAGGACAAGATAAGTTCACTAAAGTTGGGGAACTACTCAAATTTGGAAACGAGTTACTGTGGACCATTTGAAATCCTAGGGAGAATTGGTCATGTTGAATACATGCTAGTGTTACCTACATATATGCATGTTCATAATGTATTCCATGTGTCATTACTTAAGAGATATGTTCATGATCTTAAAAATGTAATTGATTGGACTGTGATTCAGGTGGAGATAGAAGACAACTTCCCAGTTCATCCTGTGTGCATGTTGGATAGGAACGTCAAGCTACTCTGAAATCGGTCAATAGGACTAGTAAAGGTCCAATGGACCAACTACAATCCTGAAGATGTTACATGGGAGCATGAGGATGCCATGCAGGAAGAGTACCCACATCTTGTTGGAGCTTTTGGGAGAATTTTGGAATGAGAATAGTATATGATGCACTAAGGACAATGCATAAAATAAGGGGGAAGGTAATGTAAGACCCCTAAGTGGTAACTGAATATATGTATGCATACTTGTTCATATAGGTTGGTGAGCCAAGATGGTTTTGGGTCAGAGTGCCTTGCATGCATGTGTGTTTAGGATAGGGAGCCTACATGTTGTGCCTTAGTGAATCAAGCTTTGTATTTTTTGTAGTCACACTTTGTATATTAATAAAAATACATCATTGTTGTAGACCTAAAGATGAAAAGAGTATGGGGGGATATGAATCCATAAGAGGGAAAGGGGGTTGGGACTTGAGGAAAGGGGCTAAGTTAAAGGGGCTTAAGCCAAATGAATATAATAATATATATGTATTCTTGAGTCCTAAGTCCTTTTGATGTGATTGTTTATCCTAAGCTCCCGAGGGGGGGGGGGGATTACAAAGTGGGAACCGAGGAGTTCCTTGTATGACAAGTGGCATGAAAATATCATGCATACTTAATCCATGATCTTAGTGAGTTTTAGGGGGTTAGTCATTCATTCAAACTACACGGGTAAGGGTGAGCATAACTAGAGGAAATAAAGGGGAACCTATTGTACCTACCATCTTGTAAATCCTTGGTGGTTTGGGTGTGTTGTTTTTCCCCTGGGTTGCCTTAGGAAATGTTGAGAAAAAAGAAGGGGATTGTTGGGAATAAGGTTTCCTTGTGCGTTAGCCTAGTGGGTGCATGTAATCTCCTTGAGAGTAGACTTGTGTTCCTAGTGCCATAGAGCTCTGAGACTTCTTGGTCGGCTTGTTGTTGAAGCCCTAAAAAGGAAGTGGTACATTCAAAGGAATGTGGAGAAACGAAGGGGTACATTTCCTTGGGTGGGATAGGTTGATGGGGAATGAGAGGTTATGAGGTGGAATTTATGCTAGATTTGGTTTCATTGGCCTTGCCTTGATTTGTGTGCGATTGGACCTTATTTTTCCTTGCATGAGTGTCTTTTCCCTGGTGGATTCATAGCCCTGGCTTAGGGGTGACCTACTGTTGAGAATTAGAAAAAAAATGTCTACGACTGGGATGAACATCTAAGGTTTGTATCCAGTTGGCGCTTCTCTAAAAGATAAGTGCCATAATTACTATGTTTTCACTGTTATGCTTAATATGTGTGAATTATGTTTATTTTTGAGCTATGTTAATTATCTGTAACATGCACATTACCTTGCTAAATGCTTGGCATGATTAGTTATTCCTGTATATGAATTATGCATAGAACTGCATGCTTTCTAGGCCACACAATTGTGTTTTATGCAGGTCGAACTGTATTGAATTTTTTATCAGAAATATCTATTGCGAATTCTATGTCGATTTCTGAGCGTAATTTTTTGGTAGTGTTCCTTAGGAAGGGTCCTGGGGATGTTACAAAGGATTTATATTCTTGAGATAACAATATTGTAGTTATTGTTTCCTCTTCCATTGAACATGAATGGACTCCAACTATTTTTAACAATCTTCCGAGACTTTGGTCCAAGAGGGGAGATGCTTTGTCCATACTTTCAGACCCTTGGTTGCTTTAATCTCGTGTTCCTAGAGAAAGGATGGAGAACCTATCCCAGAATGGACCAAGAACATTAAATAATATCTGAAGCATCTTGATGCTCAAGCCATAGGGGGTTGAATTTAAAAAAATGGGTCCATAATCTTCTGCTAACTCCAATTGTAGGTAGATGGGTTTATGGTCCGAGACCACCCAGGTTGAATGATTATGGAGATAATTTGCACAACCTGAAAGTGTTGTGAATCAAATAAGAGATGAGTCTCTTAGAAATATGTGTTGGTTTCACACTACGATTCCTCCACATGTATCTACCTTGCAAGGTTGAGAATCCACTAGGGCTTAGTCTATAATGATGGTGTCCACCATTTCTCAACAAGGATCCCAGATATAGGTTCGCCCCCTTCCCCCTTGCCTCTTCTCATATAGACTTAGGACCAAGATGAGGTCACCAACAAGGACTCTCCCATCCATATCCTTTGAATCTCCAAGTTCCTTGAGGGATTCCCAGTAAGCCTTTTTGTCTAGATGCCAATTTGGGACATAAATATTGAAGAAATGCATGGATGAGCCATATGTAAGATCTCTTCCCTATGTGAATATCCAATTCACCCTTTCTATATATAAAAGAATTGTAGAGACATTGAATCCTAGAGAGTAGCCACTCCCCCTAAAGATCCCTAAGCATTGATACAAACCCCTTGGCATTTTCACCAAAGGTGAGACTATAACTTTGAAAATGTTAATTTTTCTATCTTGGTTTTTCCATGAACGAACAATAGGACTAGTCTCTAGGTTCTATTTAATCTCCTTAAGTACCCCAATTCGGTTCTACTACATGTTCCTCTACAACTCGAGAAGAGGAATTGTATCTCCTCGAATGGGTTGGTTTACCTCCCCAAAAGGTGCTTGGAGTTTAGTTTAAGACCCCAAAGCCTTACTTTGGTTTGCTTCATCTTCCTCCCTTGTTTGGCATTCACCCTCTTGTTTTGGTAACCTTCCAACCTTTTGGGCCTTTGTCCTCTATGACCTAGAGAGCCTTGTTGCGCATGAGAACACCTAAGAGGGTTCCAAGGGTTGTTGTTGAGATTCAAGAAGCAATGCAGGGGGTCATTCACTCCTCCTTAAACAAGAATGAGCATGTGTGGGTGATCCATTCAAATAGGTGGATTTTCCAACAAGACAAATCCTTCAAGTTCATGGGTTAGAGCAAGCTCTTTCATCTCTTATAAGTTCTATGTTTTCATTGCATTGCTAATACTTTCAAAGTGATTTTGAGTGGTGGGGGAAGAAGCCACTTTGGTGGTCAATGGGGGTTTTGTTCCCCGAAATTTCTTTGGAGGAGGGGATCAGTTCTTAGTGATAAGTGGTGCTTCTTTTGAATGCATTGGGATTTTATTGCAATCCTTTATGAAATGTACATATTCTTGATAGTGGTTACACTTTAAAAAATGGAGTTGGTCATAATCTAGTGCTTGGATATATGGTTTCCATCTAGATTTTTCTACACTACTTCTTGTAATACCTTCTTGAGCTCCACCTTTATGCAAATGTGAGCACATGTGTATTGATTGACTTTTGGTTCATATTTGTGGATGTATTTTCCAAGGGAGCTTCCTATTGACTATAGAGTTTGATTGTCCCAAAATATTAAAGGGAGATGAGGAAGACAAGCCTATATTTGAAATGTTGCAAGAATGTCTTCTTTCGAGTTGAAATCTAAAGAAGTCCAATAAAAACCCTAAGTTCAAACAAGAAGGCATAAAAACCCTATTCATAGAAGAAGGTTTGCATTCTTCCTTCAATCAACATAAGTCAGTGTTGTTGGAGCCAAGTCTTAATTATTCTTGAGGAGGGCTAGAGGTTAGTGCATTCGCCTATCAAAGTTCTCTATGTGTAGAAAAGCGCTTTCTTAGATGAGGTTATGAAGCGCTTTGATTTTTTTTCCCCATGAAATACATATCGCAAGGAAACCCACTAGATACTTCCCCTCATTCCAAAAATGGTACCTAAAAGTAAATCAAATTCAACAAAAGATCACGACTTTTATCAACACAAAAACTTAAAACCATTATAACAATATACTCATAAAAGAATCAATATGTTGCTTATGAAAATTGAGAATTACTCACTCATATACCACCATGACATCATATACCACCATGACACTTGAAAGTGGGAAAAACCTAATGCAAACCCTATTGTAGAGATTCCTTAGCGTAAAAAGAAAAGGAAGCAAATATCCCCTATTGATACGTCAAGCTTCCTCATTGAGGAGCATGCTATTATTATTACTCGCTTTCTTGTCATATGAATGTTAACCGTAACATCATCATGTAATGAATATGTTTATTGATTATTGCTATATGCAATAATCACACCATGATAGAATAATAGAATAATATCTTACACATCCACGAGGAACACTACGCAATAATAAGCCTAAGTACTCTCTTTATTTTTCCTAAACCCAAAATATTGTTTGAGAAATTTACGTCCATGCAAAAGTTTACAGTAAATTAGAATATTTAATATATATTTGTTTTTTAAATATGTTAAAATTAAAATTAATTAGTTTGTTTATTGTGTGTTTTATAGTCTAGTTTGGGGAAGTTATTGAATCGTAAAGTGTTAGTAAATTATAATATTTAATATATATTTGTTTTTTAAATATGTTAAAATTAAAATTAATTAGTTTGTTTATTGTGTGTTTTATAGTTTAGTTTGGGGAAGTTATTGAATCGTAAAGTGTTAGTAAATTATAATATTTAATATATGTTTTTTTTTTTAAATATGTTAAAATTAAAATTAATTAGTTTGATTATTGTGTGTTTTATAGTTTATTTTGGGGAAGTTATTGAAGTTTAAAGTGTTAATTGTTATGTTATAATACAATTTAAGTGGTGGTTTGGGGAAGATGGTGAAGTTTAAGGTGTTATGTTATGTTATAATACTATATGAGTGGGTTTAATGATTAAGATCATGTATTTCCTCCTTAAAAAGTCACATATTCAAATTGAGAAACCGGTAGACTATGTATACCTCCCCACTTTATAGGGATCAAATCTATTGAAAAACCTAAAATATAAACATTAAATTTAAATTAATTTGTTTATTTTATTACATTGTTTTATTTTAATAATAGATGGATAGTATATAAGAATGTCATATAAAAAGTTTAATAGTAAGCTATGTGTATCTTAATTTCTTTTTTTAATAATAAAATAAGTTGAATTTTTTTTTTTTTAATTTTAAAATTTTTATGAATTAATTAATAACAAAATCTTGTCTTAATTTCTTTTTTTAATAATAAAATAATTTGAATTTTTCTTTTTAATTTTAAAATTTTTATGAATTAATTAATAAGAAAATCTTATGTAATTTTATTTTCTTATAAATATTTTGAAAATTCAAATTAATATCTTTTTATGAGATTATTTTTAATCCAGGGATTATTTTTATTCCAGTAAACTATTTATGTGATAGAATTTATAAAAAAAATCATATCAAATCTTTTAAATTTTATAAAAATCTTATTTTTATATTTATAAAAAATATTTTTATTTTTTCCTTAAATTGAATTTAAAAAGAAAATCATGTAAATCAATATGTCCATATCATTTCTTTTAAATATGTTTCCTTTTCTGAACATCAAAATTTAAATTTATTTATGTTTGGAATCTTGATTATTACTTAATCAAAAAGTTAATCTAAATATGATTTCTTTTTATAACATCTAAATTTATCTCTGTTTGGAATCTTGATTATTACTTAATCAAAACATTAAATTTATCTTTTAAAAGTGTCGCCAACAAGGATAGTGACCTGGTGGATTTATATTAAAAAACTATATTCCAAATGTGAAATCATCATGGAAGAGTCGAGGACACCATAAATACGTCCTTTCGACTGGTTGTTTCCCATTTTCTTTGCCAGGTAACTTCCATTCATCTCAAGCTTTACCCCGCGGGAGTTATGGGTCCGTTCTGAAGAAAAGTAAAGAAAGAGACCAAGGTTCGAATCGCACGGCATGAGGTACCCCGCCATAAAAGAAGAGAGTCTGACTGCCCAGATTTTCCCAGATTTCTCTTGCCCGGAGGAAGCTCTCGTGGAATGTGGAAGTGGACAGAAAGGTAGACTAAACGCAATTTTACATTTTTGGTTTAGAATTTACCGACGCTGGGCGGAGCATCAATTTCATCCGAAGTCGGACTTTATTTCGCTGGAGAATTCATGCGGGCTGAGCTTTGCAAAGGATGCTTCGACCGTTATTTTCATGCACTCCAACTTCGAACTTTATTCTCCGGAACAGGTTTGCAAAGCTTTAAATTCTGATATTTTAGACCCTTTTGTTAGTGAAATCGAAACTTTAAATTTATTCTTAAACCCGGTGGCTTCAAAACCGGTATAATTTATTTTGTTAAAATGCTTGTTAAAAATATCACGCTCAACTTCTAAGCCACTGTATTTATAAGATCATGATCTCTGACTGTAGATTTAAGTGCTAGCGGCCACCTATTATCTTTGCCGTGTGAAGGCATGTGCGGTTCGGAGCCAGAGTCATGGATCTTTATTTTCAATTCCAAGGCTAACATCATCCCCGGCTTTAAGTTTTCCATTTAGTGTGTATTGCCTGGATCAAAATAATTTTCTTAAGCTTTAGCAATGGATCTTTAATTTGAATCCAGTCACAGAGTCATGCTTAGATTCACATTTCTAGTTCATAAGCATGCATGCGTTTGAAGTCCTTTGAAGCTCTACGGGTTTTGGCGTTCTCAATTTGAAATTTCTTTCCGTCATCCTTTCATCTTGGGATTCAAGGTGTCTACTTGTTTTGATTTTTCAACCGATACAGTTTTGGACTTCAAATCTGAAGTTTAAATCTCATTCGCCTCCAAATTCATTAATGCAAACTCCTTGTCATCTCGTCATTTTGTTTCTACATTTCCTATCCAAGTCATTTTGTTTCTACATTTCCTATCCAAGTCAGAACGTTGAACCATGTGGCGCCTGCCGCATTGTCAGATTTATCTAGTCGCTCTTGTTCTTGTAGTAGCGTTCTCTGTATGGATTCCCAGTTATGGCACAAATATCAGCATCCTTGGAAATACAAGGCCTCGTGTCGTAAATGTTGGTGCTCTTTTTGCATTTAATTCTACGCTTGGAAGAGTGGCAAAGACGGCTATAGAAATGGCAGTGAAAGATGTAAACAGCGATGAGACTCTGCTTAACGGGACACAGCTAGTACTTACTATGGTCGACTCTAATTGCAATGTCTTCTCAGGAACTGCACAAGGTTCGCAATCTAACCTTAGTTTTTTGTATTTACAAAGGAAAACTTTAGTGTCAGTGTTAGTGTGGCACTGGATCGAGAACGATATGGTTATTTTAACTTTTATAAGTTGTGCAAATTGATCATTGGCTTCTAGGTATGGTTTCAGAATTTTTTGAACTATTTCCAGTTAGTTTTAGGAAGGCAAAACATCTAAATCACCCTAAATCTTTTTTTTTTTTTTTTTATCAAAAAGAGTTCACAGTTACAGGGAGGCAAAACAACTAAAAGCAAATCCCTGTAAAACTTGATTAATAACAGAGTGGTTTGAACTTTGAAGTAGAAATGAAGTCCTAATAACATAGTGGTTTGAACTTTGAAGTAGAAATGAAGTCCTAATAACATAGTGGTTTGCAGGAGCAATGAAGTCCTCAGATTGAAAGTACGATTATTATAATAGCTATAAGAATATGATTAAAATGTATGCTATCGCAAGCCTTACACTACCCTAGTTGCATGTTAATTTTAATTTTAATTTTTTTAAATTTACACATACATCTCGTTACCCTAACATGCATATTTAAATTCAATTTTAGATTAGATTCTTCGTCAATTCCTTTGTCTTCTTGGATGAAGAAATATGGAATGCTTACTCTGTAATATTACCTCAAGGTGTTTTTAAGCTTAGGAAATTTTTTTAGCATTCAATCTTTTTAGGTTTAATATTTGAAGGATATGGGTTAGATTTAAAATTTGAAGGATATGGACTAGACTTTGATGCACTTATGTATGCACAGGTTACTAGACCATTTAATATATTTTTTTTTAGTGCAACTACATATTTAACCATTATCTCAAAATATCTCATAGCTCCAAAAACACTCCTTCATAAAAATTGAAAAAAAAAACTTAAAAAAATATTTACATTTTAAGGATTTGATATCTATAAACAATGAACAATGAATTGATAAATCCAATTCTTATAAACACTAATGTGTGGATATTTTTTTTTAGGTATGACTTATACCCTTGTCATATCATAGTTATATATGAACATTAGACATCTCTAATACTCCAATAAAAAAATGGATTTTCAAAATATTTCATCCATCAAAAATATTAATTTTATTTCATAAACAAAATGTCTCAACATTTTACCATTTGTAATATATATATATATATAATATTACCATTTGTTCTTTATAATAATAATATAATAATTATTTATTTTCAAGGTTATGATCAAATACATCTTATTCTTAAGGATTTGACTAATAAAATCTAAAATTTATTAAAATACACTCTACCTTTATAGATTTAAACTTGTAATCTTTTAAAAAGAAACAATGTTCTTCACTATATATTATCATTTATACTCTTTACTAAGTATATATATATGATAGATTATATAGATATT
>SNQJ01S0081696.1:63269-96015 GCA_010110895.2 Picea sitchensis
TTTATTATTTTTTTATATAAATGTCGTAAAATTGTGTTCACTACTTTCTTTTTATTCAAACGTAAAGAGATTGTCATTTCTTGCATCTTTGCAACATGTCCTGCACAATGTTTGTCACAAAGGCCCTTAAAATTAAAATAGTCCGCAAGCCTGCTTCTTAATTTGTACATCGCGTATCTCTGCCTGCTCTTTGTAGGACATGGAATGAGGGCTCAATCGTTGTTCTATAAAATCTCATCCCCATACTTTATGAAAGTACATATTTCGTATCTATAAAAGTAAATGTCTACTTTAAAAAATTATGTGTTTGCTATGTATAGTTTATGGTTTGCAGGAACCTATAATTTCATAAATTTCAATTTCTTGTGTCGAGGAGCCCCTATTTTAAAGAAAACTAATTCGGGAATGCTATTTATTTCGTCCTTCTGCCCACCGCCCTATGTAACAGACACTGGTGCTATACTTTTTGCCCTCTTTTCCACCAGTGTATGTAAAACCTATGTAAAGAAAACTAATTCGCAAATACTAAATTTTTGGGACATGAGCTCCTTAAAATTCAAATACTCCGCAAGTCCGATTCTCAATTTGTATATCATGGAACTGCTGGTGCTATTTGCAGGACAAAGAAGAACATAAACGTGTTTTTCAGGTCCCCAACCCGAGAACCCGCGATCCAAAAAATGCCTAAGTCGAGAAGTCGCTTTTTTAAAGAAAACTAATTCAGGAATCATATTTGTTTCATACTTTTCTCCACCAGCCCATGTAACAGACGCCAATACTAATATTTTTTTTTTTACTCCAGCAACATATGTAAAAAGGAAAACTAATTCGGGAATGATAAACTTGTTCGACACAAGCGCCTTCAATTTCAAATAGTCCACAAGTCTGTTTGTCAATTTGTATATCGCGAAACTCTACGGACTATTTGTAGGCAGTGGAACAACAAAAACCCAATTTTCAGCCTTCCAGACCGAGAACCCACCATTCAAGAATTCTAGTCCTCAAAGCAACATGTCAATTTGTATATTGCAGAACTCTCGGTGGTATTTGTAGGCCACATAACAACAGAAGCCCAATTTTCAGCTCGCAATCCCGACAACCCAGAATGAAGCTTCCATGCATGCTCTATATATCTACTTCATCAAATTACATATTTGATTTTTGTAGGCCACATAACAACAGAAGGCCAATTTTCAGCCCCCTAGCCCGAGAACCCGCAATCCAAAATTTCAAATAGTCCGCAAGACCGCTTGTCAATTTGTATATCACGGAACTCTCAGTGCTATTTGTAGGGAACATAACAACATAAAACCAATTTTCAGCTTGATAGCTCGAGAACCTGCGATAAAAAAATTTAAATAGTCCGCAAAACTGCTTCTCAATTTGTATTTCACGGAACTCTTCGTGCTATTTGTAGGCGACGGAACAACAATAGCCCAATTTTCAGCCCACCACCCCGACAACCCAGAATGAAGCTCCCATGCCTTTGTTTTAAAGAAAACTAATTTGGTATTGGTAGTCTTTTTATGCTTTTGTCCATGAACCTATGGGAGCACAATTTTCAGCCTGCCAGCCCGACAACCACAATGGTCTATATATCTACTTAATCAAATTACATATTTGGTATCTAGCAACTCTTCTTTGTAACATACATACGCCCTTAAATATCAAATAGTCCACAATTCCAATTGTCAAATTGTATGTCGCGAAACTCTGGGTGCAATTTGTAGGCCACGTAACAACAAAGCCCGAATTTCAGCGCACCAGTGCGTTACTACTATTTCTGTGTATTTTCTCCACGACCGTATGCAAAGCATATCTAAAGAAGAGTACTTCGGAAATGTAAATTTTTTGGACACCATGCCCTTAAGATTCTAATAGTCTGCAACTCCGATTGTCAATTTGTAAATCGCGGAACTATCCCTGCTTTTTGTAGGGCACGGAAGAACAAAAACATCACGAGAAGCCACCATCCAAAAGCTCGCTAACTATTGAATCAGGACTCCGCCTTGTAAAATTACATATTTTGTATGTATAAATTATGCTATTCAGGAACGTTTCATTTCATAAATTTCAATTTCTATTGTGTGCAGGAATGCTAATTTTTTTTGCTATTTTTGTCAAGAAACCTATGTAACCCACATTACCACTATTTTCCCCTGTTTTTTGCCCACATACCCATGTACTTCAGCTTGTTTCCCACGTGTTTGTACTCCTTCACATTTATTTCCTTTTCCGTGGATGGGGTGCTAGTAGAGCACACGCGTTGAGCGGAGCAACCAGGAGCGATACTCCGTGGCGTTGATGATGTGACGACTGCGTGCCACTCACTCCCAAATGCCTAATCAGTTCAAGTTCATCTCGCTCGAGGCATGTCACCATTACTCTTAATGCACCCTACTCTGCCTTCACATTCTTTCGACGGACCAACACCCTCGCTGCGCCTTTACTCTGCGTGTGCGGCCATTTATGGAACCTCACCAGCAGCACGACCTATTTCAATTGCTCTAGCGGGTCCAGATGGCTCATTCTTTCCTGCTTTTTCTTCTCAGAGCTCGACTTCCTGCCCAACCTTTCCCTGCTCTGCATTTGTCCTGCCCTACTCTATTCCTGCCACGTTTTCTCTCTCCCACTGTCCTGGAGATGCCCCGACTACGAAGGAAGTCCAAAGGTCGACCAACATGCTAGCCAAATCGACCCCGCCTGGTCCTGCGTCCCCTGCCTGCTCCCTCCTTGTTATCCTCCTCCTCTTCGGCCACCTCATCCTCCTCCCTAGCATAGTCGACTCAAATTCCCGCATCTCTCCGACCCCTTCCTGCGTCCCTTGCCAACAAAATGGAGGAGCTAGACTGCTCAGGGGCCTCACTGAACAACAACCGAGTACCTTTAGCCAATTCGACATCTGCTTCACACCCAGGCCCTTTGGCCCCTCCCAACTCTCTGACCACCCAGTCGCTTCAAGATTAGCTTCACGACACCCAATTTTAGATGGATGGTCCAGAAGCTAGTCAAAATTCACGACGACAACCCCAATCTCGAGCGGGTTCCAACGCTGACCCATAATGTGAGTGGAAAACATGCCTTGCACTGGTGCAGAGCCTGATATTCGACCTGCGTCGGGACATGTACGACCTCCGGTTCTGCCTACAGACCCTGGACGATAAAGCCTCTCAACTCCTGTAGTTTCTCTCCACGTTACAAGGTGCTCATCTTCTCGCACTAGAGGCAGCCCAATCAACAACAGCCCAAGTAGCAGCAACCTCGGCACCAGTGTTGCCACTGAAAAATTTGGTCCATGCAGATGCAGACTGCGAGGACCAGAGGCTTCCATCACGCCCGGAGGATGTCCAGAAGGAAGAGCACCTGCCATCAGAGACAGAGAACGCTATGCAACTGGACCGTACACCATTCCAAGAGGAGCCGCCTCCTCCCAGGGACACGACATTTCACGCCTTTTGCATGGCCGCGTCGCCGCACTACAACCCATACCGATGATTTCTGTTGTTTTTGTCTGTTGTTTTGTCATGTGCATGCCGACCTTTCATGCATTTGTCCATGGTTATTATAATTAGGCTATCTACACTTTCCACAGTTCTAGCGCCCACTCTTACGGGCCAAAATTTTGAACTCTTTTTGCATCAGTGACAATCAACACTTAAGTTATGAAGCAGTTTGGCTGGCTGAGCTGGTTTTCCTCCAGGGTAGCTCAGTATTTACAGCTTGAAACCATGGAAATTCTCTGTACTCCTTCATTTTGACAGACTTTTATACAATCTTACTTATAAAAAAAAAATTGAATAAAATTAAAAAAATTGCTTATACTATTCATTAACTAAGACATGTTATAGCATTATATAAATTACTTTAAATCTCCACACAACTTTATAATATTCTATAAATTTCTCTGTGCCATGTATATCACAGAATTGCTCGCTGCAAAATGTATATGACATAAGTCTTTGGTGCAAAATGTATATCACGTAACACACTGGACATGAAAAGTGTGAACCTGGGACTCCGCCAACCCACAACACCGTAATTGTTCAGTACAAAATGTATGAAGTTTTATAGCATTATACAAATTACTATAAATCTTCGTACAATGTTATAATCTTCTATAAATTGTTGTCTCATGTATATGACGAAATTGTTGGGTGCAAAATTCCTATTGTATGATAAGTTTTTGGTCTTCAATGACATTGATGTTTTAAATGTTGATGTAATTTCCAGAGATATGTAACAAACATTATTTATTTTATAATAAGTTTGTATAGTTCGCAAGCCCGCTTGTCAATTTGTATAAGGCACGGAACAACAGAGGCCCATTTTTGAAACCAACAACCCGAGAACCTGTGATCCAAAAACTGACTAAGTATGGAATGACCGCTCCGTCCATGCTCTGTAAAACGTGTGCAAAGAAAACCAATTCGACAATGCTATATCTTTTTTGTCCAAGAAAAACCTTACTTTTAAAGAAAAATAGTTCGCCAATGCTAATTTTTTGGTGTTTTTCTCCATGAACCTATGTAACAGACCTTATTACTATTCTATTGTATAATTGACATTATTAATTTCTGATAAATTTCTATAGTCCGCCACTTCGCCTGTCATTTTGTATATCGCGGAACTGTCGGTGCTATTTGTAGGCCATAGAACATAAGAGGCCCAACTTTGAACCTGCCACCCCGAGAACCCGCGATCCAAAAATTGGCTAAGTATGCAATGACGACTTCGTGCATGCTCTATAAAATCTCATCCCCATACTTTATAAAAGTACAAATTTCGTATGTATAAATCTAAATATATACTTTATACAAGTACATATTTCGTATGTATAAAAGTACATATTTCATATGTATAAAACTATATATTNAACAATAGAGGCCCATTTTTGAAATCGACAGCCCGAGAACCCGCGATCCAAAAACTGGCTAAGTATGGAATGACCACTCCATCCATGCTCTGTAAAACATGTGCAAAGAAAACCAATTCGGCAATGCTATATCTTTTTTGTCCAAGAAAAGCCTTACTTTTAAAGTAAAATAGTTTGACAATGCTAATTTTTTGGTGTTTTTCTTCACGAACCTATGTAATAGACCTTATTACTATTCTATTGTATAACTGAGATTATTAATTTCTGATAAATTTCTATAGTCTGCCACTCTGCCTATCATTTTGTATATCGCGAAACTGTCGGTCCTATTTGTAGGCCACAGATCATAAGAGGCCCAACTTTGAACCCGCCACCCTGACAACCCGCGATCCAAAAACTGGCTAAGGATGCAATGGGGGCTCCATGCATGCTCTATAAAATCTCATCCCCATACTTTATAAAAGTGCAAATTTCGTATGTATAAATCTAAATATATACTTTATACAAGTACATATTTCGTATGTATAAAAGTACATATTTCATATGTATAAAACTATATATTTACTTTACTATGTTCTGCATGCAAACCACATCTACTTCAACTTTCTATCCACGTGTCTCTACTACTTCACATTTACTCCCATCCCAACCTAATAGGGACTCCGCTGCCATGCAACACTTGTTTAAAATAATAGCTTGGTGTAACATAGAAGGAGGAATCCACGCTTTATATAAAGTAAGAAACAAGATACGTTCCATAAAACCCCAAGGAAACTAAGAATTATTAATTTACTATTAGAGGATTAAGGTTAGAAGATTAAGATTAGAATCATTATTTAAAATAATAGCTTGGTACCTTGGGAAAAAAAAGATAATAGCTTGGTAAATTGTTATTTTAACGGTGTTTATTTCTTAAACTATTAATAACCTATTCTATAAAAATCTATTTTTTTTAAATTAATTTAAAAATAAAATACAATGAAAAACCTTAAAACGCGGAATTGGGAATCCACGCTTTATATAAAGTTAAAGAAACAAGAAACAAACGAATGAATTAATGAATTTGATAAGGTCCATAAAACCCCAAGAATCGATAGAATGAAGAGACGACAACATATATCCAGCGAATACTATCGCGAATTATTAATCTACCACGAAGAAAATCCAATATACGAAGAAAAGTGTGCCCAAATAGTGAGCCGGCATCAAACGGGCAGCTTGCTCTCGCTGGATTTACGTGCGAAGCACATCCGCTGCACAAGCGTTGCCTGCAGATAGAATGAACAAATTAATATTTTTATTTCCATTCGATAAAAATCAAAACCCAATCAATTTACGAATAGGATAAATTCAGAACCTTACCCGCAAACCTAATTTTTCTTCCCTCTTCTGGTTCGCGTGAATAACAAATGGCGGGCTGTTAGGTTTAGCGCCGGTCTTCTTACCCCGTAGCGGCATGCAGCACGGTTTATAGTTCATGATTTCTGTAGAATTCCGGGGTGTTATTTCCTTTGCATGCCCGAAATCTTCTGTATATGCCTGCAGAGGATATAAATCCCTGCTTCCTTCTCCTACTCCGGTATCAATATCGTTCAGATTTATATGATGATCGCCCATAAGACTGCTCAGGTTCATGTGATGATCATGATCTCCCTTAGGACTCTTTATATTCCTAAGATGATCACCCAGATTCATAATATGGTCATCCATTACGCTGCTCAAATTCATATGATGATCGCCCTCTTCAGTTTTCTGTGATTTGTTTGAATTTGGCTGACTATTTTCCAGATCACTGTTCTCTAGTTGTCTCACAGACGTGAGACGTACAGTGAAGAAGGAATCCATCGAATCCCTAGCTTCCATACTACAATGGTCACTTTCGTAACCATACTCCTCATTTCCGTTGGAGTCTTCCGGAACCGTTTCCAAACCCTGCTTTTCATCAGACATTTTTAATTACAACCTGTTACTGACAGTCGTCCTGGTGCAGTCTACAATCGACAAGTCCTGCAAGTCCTGCATACAAATAAGTGACGGAATAAGCAACAACCACAAACGGTTAATTCAGAAGTCTACGGTCATAAGAATTCACACTTAGCGTGTTTATTGGGTGTAGTTTGGACTCTTATTATTGTTTTTATCCATATTCAATTTCTATTGAATCCTTATGACAACTTTAAACTCTATATTGACCAAATCTCAAACTTCTATTAAAAAACAGACTGTTCTAAATGTTAAAATTAATTAAAAATATAAACTAAAATAACTAAGCCCTATTTAAAAAGGTTGTGTAACTACCCTGTTCTTTTTGCACTGAAAAACCTATATATAAATTCTGGTTGTGTACCCTGCTCTTTTTTCACTGAAAAACCTATATATAAATTCTTTTGGCAGGGGTGGAATTAAGGTTCCTTGAGGATGTGGCTGCTCCTTTTTCACTGAACCCCCACATATATGGGATAGAAGTGGAATTAAACTTCCTTGAGCATGTTGGCTTTCGGAAGAGTTGGAATTAAACTTTCTTGAGCATGTTGGCTTTTGGAGTGAATTGAGGCTCCTCTATTAAAAGAATTTAGGGTACCCTCAAATTTTAGCAGGAATGGAATTAAGGTTCCTTGCGTATGTGGCTTTCTGAGTGGGATTGAGGCTTTACTTTGTTGAGCTATAGTTTTTTTTTTTGTTTTTTGTTTTTCTAGTTTTGCTTACACACTACTATATTATTATTTTCTCTCCAAATAGATATGATCCAATACATTCTAATAAGTTCGATCTATTCTAATAAGTTTGATCTGGGACCTATTAAATAGAGTTTTGATGTTTGTTTAATATGATCAGATCAATATCTGAATAACTTATAGAGTTAAAACAGTTTGAGTAATCTCATCTACTTTTTATTTAATCTGCATAATTTGAATAATATTTTAAATAAAATTAATACTATGAAAGAGAATATTAGAATTAGATCTAGATAAATAAATTTTTTTCTATGAAATTTATAGTTATTATAAATTTGTTTTTCTTACAAATGAATGGTTCTTCTTAATATTGGAACACTAATATCTAATTTGATTTAGTCCAAAAACGTATCCAACAGTAAATAGTTCACTTTGCCCAAATACTTTTATTTGAGAGAATCATTAAATTGATAGTTCACATTTGAATTTTATATAAACAACAATGTAAATAGAATTTTTTCTTCAAAAATTGCTAAATTTACAATAATTTTATTGAGCTTTAAAAACATTCACATTATACAATCAAATTTTAAAAGAGTCTAAAAAAATCACATAAAATTATAGAAAAACTTTCCAAAAAAACCTTTATAATCCTTTCTTCATTGAATAAAAACAAATCAACAAAAAAAGTGTGCATAATTTCACAAAATGTTTATTTTACAAAAATGCAGAACATTACCAACTTAACTTTAATACATCTTTCTTCATGCAAATACCTTACCTTCTAGAGCCGATTTCTTGATTTCTTTATACAAGTACTTTCCAATGCTGATTTCTTCGCATCAATACTTTCTATTACAGATATCTTCCACTGCTGGTTTCTTCATACATCTACCTGCTTTGATTTCTTGATGCAAGTACCTTCCAGTGTTGGTTTATTCACATCAATGCCTTCTACTACTGATTGTCCAAGTTTATAGCAATAGTATCATTATTAGTTGTATTTATTACGCGACATGTATCTTTTTGGTTTGAGGTAATTGAAATGATACATGCCTTATCATAACAGATCATGTCAACTTTTTTCAAAAAATTATCCTAGGTAATGGAAAGAATACATGGAAAAAATACATGCCTCATCATAACACTCATCATACAGATCATGACAACTTTTTTTTCAATTTTATTAATATTATAAAACTATAATATCAATGCAAAAAAATAATATTAAAAATCTACAACCTAACAAATATTTAAAAAAAAATAAAAGTCCTTGAACTTAAAGTATTGGTAATGGGAGAAATTTAATCACATTATGATTAAAACACACCCATATACAATATACTTTAACTGTAATTCATAATACTGAATAATATTGTTACCATTTTGAAAAAAATCAAATCATTTCAGTTTTACCAAGTTTATATCCATTGGTTCTTAACAAGTTTATAAAAAAATTGTTACTAAATATTTTTATTTAAAAAATTAAAATCTAAAAACACTGAATTATAAATATTAACTATATTAAATCAATCATTCATAATTGTTCTTTAAGTGTGATAAACCATAACCATAACGATCAAACAACTCTTGACAGCTTAGATAACAACTYAAATGAGAAAAACACCCAATTCTAATGCATCTTGATTGTGTAAATAAAGAAGGAAACACATCCTGACCACTTCACAAAATTCCCAAAATAGTCTTGAATTTATAAAAAGATCATTATTATAATAATAATAATCTATTTTTAAGATCACAACCAATGCAGACACCAAATTGATGTATGAAATCCCTCCTCTCAACAATTTAACTGGTAAAGTTTATCGAAATATACATTCCCTACTCTCTGAATTACAACCAAATCAAGTTTCTAGATTACTAAAATCAAGTTAAACACTTCGGGAAAATAATGCATTTTGATCCAACTTTAACCCATCGGATTTATGTCTATGACAAAAAAATAAAAACTAAATTACCCTCTTTATTGACATATAAACCATAATGATGGAATAATTGGACGTAGTCAATGAGACCTTGAAACCCTACCGAATTAACGTGGATGACTGAGCCATTAATTTAAGCAGTTCAAATTCCAAAAAAACCCGAAAAAAGGGAGGACAGCTCAAACTGATCACTGCCGTGCCTTGTGTGTCAATCTTAATTCACGTTGAAGTATAAATATAATACTTCTCCTTTGTCTTCGGACTGGGTAATAGAAGTATCATGCATCACAAAAACTACGGAATGGAAAAGGTTGAGGAGGACTTCAACGTACACAAGGAATCTGATAATGAGAGTGAAGAGAACGAGTCACAGGAATCGTTCTTCTCTTTGGAAGCCATCACTTTAGAAATCGAAGCTTTCAGATCTCAGAAAACTGTAAGAAAATCCGAGTACCATGAAGCAGCTGATGGAGGTTATAATGCTCGGCCAGATTTCGGTAGCAAAGTGCAGCAGAAGAAGAAAATTCCAGGGCCTGGAGATGAGAAGGTAAATGTAAATGTGAGAAAACTTAATCCGGTCTTGGCAGGAGCAAGCTGGGATCGTCCTGATCAGCCATCTCCACGCCGAAATTCGACAGAAGACATGAACCACTGTCTATCTTGCTATTTACCACGACGGGATAAGAAGGCCGTGAAACCGAGAAGTGTGCACTGAAACAGGAAAACATATATTTAGGATAAGGTTCTGACCTTGTCCTATTTTAGCTTTTTCAATGTATTGATACAGAAATGAATATTCGTTTAGTTTTTCTAGATTTCTGCAATTATTTTGTTCCGGGAATATTTAACATCAATTTAACATCATTAGATTTTGAAATTGATTCCTTACTAAATGCCCAATTTGCACTTGAAAAAAGGAAGAGTATAGTGAAATTAGATCCATAGAAAATTTAAGTGAATAATATTTTTGGTTATGGAATGTATGTTATTATTATTTTTAACCTTTAGTAATAGTTTTTCATTTTTGACATTTGAAAAATTAAAAAACAACACAGCGTTTTCATCTTTGAAAATAGTTCCTCTTGATATTTGAACACCAGTGCCCAACTAAATTTGGCTCAAAAGCATATTGAACATTAATAAATAATTGGAATTTGCCCAAATCTTTTTATTTCACAAATGAGAAAATCAATAAATTGATAACAGATTTGAAATTTATATGAATATCAATGTAAATATAGATTTTCATGTTCAAATGGCCATTTAGAATACTTTTATTGAGCTTTAGACATTTACAATATTATAGTCAAATTTGAATGGACAAGAGTTTATAAAGCATAATAATGGCTTCTTGATTATCCATTGTTTAATTTAGCTATATTGTGAATTGCTACATCTAATCTATTTTTGTTAAAAAAAATCACACAAAAATATAGAAAAACTCTCTAAAAAAATCTTTTTAATCTTTTCTTCATGAAATGGAAATAAAGAAAAAAAAATTGTACATAATTTCATAAAATGTTTATTTTACAATTAACTTTAATACCCATTTCTTCATACAATACCTTTCAGTGCTGATTTCTTCATATACAATACCTTTCAGTGCTGATTTCTTCATACAAATACCTTCTAATGCTATATTTTTCACATCAATACCTTTTGGTTGTTAAAGTTTAATAATAATTGTATTATTCTTATATTTATTTATGACATGTATATTTTTAATTCTAGGTAATGAAAATCATATCATTAAATGATGATAGATCATGTCAACTTTTATTTCAAACTTATTTAATATTAGAAAACTATAATATCAATCAAAATAATTAATATTAAAAATCAACAACTAATCAATTTATAAGAAATGAAAAAACTTGAACCTGCTTAAACCATATACATGACCCATTATTATTTAAAAAAAAAATCACTTCAATTAAGTTTATATTCATTCGAGATAATGAAAATCATATCATTAAATGATAATAATATCAACTTTTATTTCAAACTTATTTAATATTAAAAAACTATAATATCAATCAAAATAATTAATATTAAAAATCTACAACTAATCAATTTATAAAAAATGAAAAAACTTGAACCTGCTTAAACCATATACATGACCCATTATTATTTAAAAAAAAATCACTTCAATTAAGTTTATATTCATTTCAAGTTAAATGTATTAAAAAGTATTTATGAAATTTATAAAAGTTTGGTATTAAATTTTATATATTAAAAAAATTAAAATTTAAATAAATTTGTATTTTTTATTTTAAATTATATATTTTCGTAATATTATAAATTGTTTTAATCATTTTTTTTTCATATTCTATATATACATATTAATCATATTAAATTATTCCCTGTTGAAAAATAACCTTAATAATTAAGCCAGGCCAAAAAGTGTTTCTCAGGGTGACCAGACCATATAGAAACCGACAAACCATAATGATTAAACACCCTTTGACAGCGCAAACGAAGACGAACACCGAAATTGAATACCCCTTTACAGCATAAACAAAGAAGGGCGCTCATCCAGCAGGAAACACATCTTACAGCTCAGAAAACTCCCAAAATAGCCATGAATTTATGAGAAGATCATTACAGCAAGATCAAGTTTTTAGGTTACTGAATTCAAGTTAAACACGTCTCGGAAAATAGTCTAACTTTGACCTATCTCATTATGAAGGGTTTTTGTATATGCCCAAAAACTAGCCTGGTTATGGACATTATAAACCATAATGATGGGATACGTAGTCAATAAGGCCCTGCCTGGATGACTGAGCCCTTAATTTAAGCAGTTCAAATTCCCATAAAACCCTAGAGAAGGGAGGACAGCTCAAATTGATCACTACGGTTCCTTGTGTGTCAATCTTGTGAGAAGTACAAATATAATACTTCTCCTTTGTCTTCTGACTGGGTAATAGAAGTATCATGCATCACAAAGACTACGGAATGGAAAAGGTTAAGGAGGGCTTCAACGTACACAAGGAATCTGATAATCAAAGTGAAGGGAACGAATCACAGGAATCGTTCTTTTCTTTGGAGGCCATCACTTTGGAAATCGAAGCTCTCAGATCTGAGCTTTTACGCTTGAAAACTGCAAGAATATCTGTGTACCATGGAGTAACTGATGGAGGTTATAATGCTCGGTCAGATTTAACTAGCAAAGCGCAGCAGCAGAAGAAAAATTCAGGGCCTGGAGATGAGGAGCTAAATGTAAATTGGAGAGAGCTTAATCCGGTCTTAGGAGGAGCTAGCTGGGATTATCTTGATCAGCAGCAGCCATCTCCACGCCGAAATTCGACAGCAGACATGAACCACTGTCTACCCTGCTGTTTCCAACGACGGGATAAGAAAGCTGTGAAACCGAGAAGTGAATGATTTAGGGTAAGGTTCTGACATTGTCAAAGTATTGATACAGAAATGGATACTGGTAGGGTTTTACAGATTTCTGCATTTATATTGTTTGGGAATATTTGTGCAGATATGCTTTTTTTTAATCGGATGGCTACTGACCTTAAATCCAACGGCCCGTTTGTTTCAGGAATATATCTCTCTCTCAGGGAAGCACTACTCAGGTTGATTTTATGGCTGTGCAGCTCGAGCTTTTATGAAGAAAATTGTTTTTATGTTTTAAGAGTATTCGCCTTGGTAATTCCCTAATTTCAATGAAAAAATTGTACCGAGTTTTCAATTGCCTGTAAATAAATCTGGCAGTGACAAATGTGATAAGAAAACAAAATATGCAGTGCAATTTCATGGTCATATCAATTTTTGGTATTTTTTAAATATATTTTAGAAATGGAATTTAAGCTGTGTTGTTTTAGTTTTTTTTTCCATAAACTGTGCATAAGATTATAAAATAAAAGTTACGAAATGTTATAGATCATCCTCATGCATGCATAAAAATTCAGTCATCCTATGCACACATAAAGATCTTTCTTTATATATTTTATAAATTAAAATTTAAGTTGTTGAAAATGTTTTTGTTTAATTCTGTAGGTTGTGTTTTGAAAAAAAGATATTTAAATATTTGGTATTAGTTTAATTTTATATTTATATTTATTTGATATTTTTAATTATTAATTTTTTTTTTTAATTACTAAATTTAATTTAATGGTCAGGAATTCAAGATGCTGGCATATTTTTAGTCTTACATTCAAATGAATGAGATTTGTGTAATTAACTCTCTTGCATTTATCAATTCATTCGTTTATCATGTTTACTTTTTCACTTTTACATAACATGATTAAAAATTTACTAAATCAACTTATCAAATGCCACGAATCATAATTAAGCAAATCCAGATAAAATTACTTCAGCTTAAGCCAAAAGCAACATCCGCATGATGACACCGGCCATGCAGCGCCACATCCAAACCTGGCCAAAATTAAACGCCTAACAATATGACACCTAACAATATGACACCTGCGATCAATTCTTTGGTCTGTAATTCGTGGTGAAGTAATTACGAGAGGCAGTAAGTAAGTATGTATCTGGAATAGCCCGTATTATAATATTATATAAAATGATTCATGGCCACGTTTAGTTATTTACCAGGCGGTTGTGTTTCGATTAACTCATAAAACACGCATGGCTAACCTGGATGCCAGGTTTTGGTGGCCTTTCAAATTCCGCTCAGCCAGATGGAACTTTCGAGCGGCCATCTTCTCTGGAATCATGCCAGCAAGAATTTCTATATGAATGCCAACTTTCTAAACAAAACTTTGTTCTATGTACTTTTTTAGGCCACGATGATCACTCCATCAAGACCTACCTCAATTCCACCTGGAAGATGACTTCTGAGAAGAAGATTTGTGTATAAAGGCCGGGTTCCGCTATGTGCAGAGGGTGTCAGCTTAGACAGGTTTTAATGGATGTGAAGTGTGTCGGTATGGTCAGGACGATTGCGTTTCTATTAACACATAAAACATGTGTGGTTAACCCGGATGCCAGGTTTGGGTGGCCTTTCAAATTCCTTTTTGTGCTAAGAAATAATGGTTAGGGTTATTTAATTAGTGAATAGCTACATGTTACAAACTCTTATGCGAGTACGACCTTAGAACCCTAGGGTTACTTGCTATAAGCGCCTATCCGCGTTCATCAACCACTTTTTATGCGGCTGCGCTAGTATATATTTATTTAATTTTTTATATTTTTAAAATATATAAATTTATAATTTTTTTTGTTTTTGTTTTTATTAAAATAATTTATATTAATTGATTATTAATGATTTTATAAAAAGTTGAGAAAGATCAAATTTATTGAAGTGTAAATATTTTTGAGATGAAAATTAATATATATATATATATTAATTTTATTTATTTAATATTATCTCGGACAAAAATGAATTTATAAATCCAAAAATAATTCATATTAATTAATTATTAACCAGTATAAATTCATCAAACTATGAGACAAACAAACACATCCCTCCCACGTGGACTGTAAAAATAAACTAGACCAATAATATTTAATATATTTTATCTTTTTATAATTTAATATAATTATTAAATAAAATAATTTATATTATTTTTTAATAACATTGTATTAAAAATCTCATTACACTCATATATTTAAATTAGATTTCAATTTCAATGTCATAATAAGAACTTCATAAAGTTTTAAATCATCAGTCAAATTTAACAACCATCATCAAACTTTCGTATATTTTTTAAAAACAATTTTTTTTTTTAATTTTTTAAGTTATGAAAAAACTCAGGTTTTATTAATTTAACTTTATTTTAAATTTCAAATTAAAAAAACTTATTTAAAGGGAAATAACGTGTATTCAGTATTTGCATAATTAAAGTATGCATGATTGATGATATGATTGGCATAATTAAAGTATTCATGATTGATGATATGAAGATATCTTTATTTAAATTAAATTATTAAGAAAAGAAATGTAGTAATATTATTTTTAAAATATATAATAATATTATTATAATTATTTATAAAATTATTTAGTAATGTTTTTTTTTTTAAATAAAAAGTGGAACCTGCTATATTAGATCGACAAAACTTTTACAGAGTTATACAAAAGAGTAGGTCTGGTATCACCCGAAATGCTGCCGATTATCGGAAACCAGCAAGTATAGGGAGCGAGTAGCTATAGCATTATAAAACATAAAAACGGAGTGGTATCTGTCCTGCCCGGAGGAAACCAGGACATATGTCTGTGGTCTAAGTACATATAAAACAGTAACATAAAAACTAAGAACCAAGAGAACGTAAAAACCTAGGTGCCTAGTGACCTGTCATCCTCGCCAGTCTGCCGCGTGGTCCCAACCAGGATGGCGAAAGCTTGCGCGCAGAGGGGACATTTCCGCTTGGCTTGTGCGTTGGAAAATGCATCGAGGAGCATGTCCATTCTCTGACCCATGCGGAGGGCCCGATGCTCTAGATCAGTCAAGTGTCCACGGAGGTCGAAAATGAGAGCTAGGTGTTCATCCTGGATGAGTGAGCCATGCACGCTGCCACCCTCGTCCACCGCCGCTCCAGAACCCGCATCTAACACCCGCTGTTCCGCAACATCTTCTGCAACCTTCGTGCCCGCTTCTATCACCTGGGCATTATGGCAACTGCAATTATCGTCACCAGGCCAGGGTATTTCCTCCACGAGACAGCCGGGGGTGTAATCTACCAGTGCCAGAGTGGGCTTGCAGTCCTCCCTCTGGGTTGCCACTCGGGTGAACTCCATAGTCGACAGGTCCTCCACAAACGGGATTTCCTCCACAATGCAGGGGGGAAACTCCTCCTCAGTACCAACTTCCTGCCTCGCTCCTGGTGATTTCTCCTTAACATCTCGGATGCATCTAGCTCCATACTCAACAATGGTGGCAAGTCGAGCCCGTTTCTCTGCTCTGGCTTTCTTCCGAAGAATTGATGTTGCAAGGGCCAAGGCACGTTCGAGTTGTTCCTTACAAAGCCGCTGCGCCTTATGCGCCTCCCAGGCCGCGCCACGGCGAGGTCTACCTCTCTTTCGGGCCATGGAGAAGGCGCAAAGAAATTGCCGGTGAAGGCAGAAGAGCAGTTGCAGGTACGAATCACGGGCAAGCGAGCTCAGTCTCGTTAAATTCAGAAAGAAATGCAGCGAGAGAGCAGAATGCCAGAATGCAAAATGCTCGGTGAATGCAAGACCACACCAGAGCATCCGGGCTATAAACAAGGCTGAGGCAGGTGCATACCTGCTCTGACCGGGCGAATTGAAAATGAAATGAACAGGAACCAAGGCCATCCGCTCGCAATTATCCTTTGCCATTACTGAAACACTGAAATCGTACATTATCGCTCGAGGGAAAGGTCCCTCCATCCTGAAACTGCAGCGATGGTCGTCCCCCATCGTTAAGTCATGCTCGTGGGTGGCGGCCGTCGGCATTTATGCCTGGGCCGAGTGCGGATCCACCTGTCTCCCTATAATTGCGTGTCACCCCATCCGCGGCAAAAGATGGGGGTTCATATCCCGGTTAAATGCTCCTACAATGCAATGCAACTTAACATGCCCAATCACCGAATCAACACTCCCATTCGAGTGAGAAATTCCTTCGAGAGAATCGAACACGGGTCACACCGTCGTTACAAGAGCGACTTACCAATTCGGCTACTTACCCCACCTTAATTATTTAGTAATGTTAGAGTGTAAATTATTATTAATTTTATTATCTTATATTATTAATTTAAAATTATATAATTAAAAAAAATATTGGTAATTAATTTCAAAATGTTTTTTAAAGAGACATTTTTTTTCTAAAAAATTTGTGGTTTCTGAAAATATGCCACTTGATCCACTCCACTTTTCATAATTATGATAGCTTGTCCCTTTTCCTCTCAAGATCACTTCACTGGGTGTGGATTTTCAACTGTGTTGACATGTTCATAAGAGAGGGAATTACGAATGTTGTGCCAGATCTCAACTATATACTTGTTGGCTAACATGAATCTCTCATGCCAAATTCTTCTAGAAATAGGTCATCTCTGTAGCTTTATCAACCTCACTCTTGGGACCAATTCTTTTGTTGGCCCATTCCCTTCTGAGATCACCAATGCTATAGGCTTATAACATATCCAACAATATATTTAATGGGTAGTTCATGTCTAACTTCTCCAAATTGAAGGACTTGGATATCTTTGATGTTTACAACAACAACTTCACAGGGCCATTACCAATGGATGTGACTGCATTTATGATTCTCAAGCATCTTCACCTTAAAGGGAACTACTTTTCTAATGTCATTCTTGCTAAGTATAGTGGTTGGACTAAGTTGGAGTATCTTACAATCTCTAGAAATGAACTGAGAGGAAGGTTTCCATGTGTAATGACCATTTTCTTATTACTATGAATAATTTCATAAATAATCCTAAACATTGGCTAAATTATAATTAATTATTATATAACCTTAATTGATTATAAGTTATTAATTAATTATTTTGATTATACTTAGCTGAAGTATGATTAACTCCTTGATTAAGGGTTAATGAAGGAGTAATTATTAAATGAGACATTAAATGATTAAGTATTAGACTAATGGTTAGTGATTAATTGATTATTAAATAAAGTAATTGATTAATTATGTAATAAACCAATGGGGGAAAATAAAAAAAATATAAATAAGGTTAAATGGGGTTACGTATCCCATGAGGGATAACGTAACCCATACGTTAAAGGGAATATTTAATAGAGGATAAGACCATTAATAAAGAACTAAATGAACAGATAAGGCTTTAATGAATGGATAAGGATTTTGTGAAGTGAAGAAGAGGTTAGTGATTGGGAGGCAGGAAGTAGGAGGATTCATTTGGAGAAAATTTCATTCATGCAGGTTCTAAGAGAGGAGATTTTTGGGAGCTTTGAGACTGAGTTAGAACAATGGGATTTACAATGCAAGGTTGAGGGGTTTTGCAGGCTCGGAGGGGCTAGGAGGACGTCAGTAGATGTCCTAGAGGCCGAGCATCTTGGTCGGTGTGGCTGGTTTTGGGGTGTCGAGGAGCAAAGTGGCAGTTGTTGGATTGGTTCAGGCAACATCGGAAGAATTATTTCACCTGTTATGAAATTTGTTATATAAATTTAGCTTGTTATATGCAAATGGTTATGTAAATTGTTAATTTATTTATTGAAAAAATGGGAGGCGGAGTATGCTAGATTAATTTAAAATTTTAGTAAATTTCAAATTACTGCTCCATTTTATTTTCTGGTAGTTTAACGAAATCCAGTCACTACATGGTATAGGCAGTAGGTTAGGCGGGTATGGAGCCCAAGTTACTTACTTAAATTCCCAGCAACACACAACCAAAAACATGGGAATATCACACTTAGCAAAAAAAAAGGGCTTGCGGTCATAATTATAATAGCAAATAAATCATCTATAGTCGTGTTCCTTAGAGTCTTTAAAAAGATAGATACATGAGAGAATAAACGGATGCACACTTTCTTGTATGGTTATCCAACAGAGTACAAATTAGGTTACTAAGTAAAATATAAACTTACGTGTTATGAGATAACCTGTTTTCATAAGCCTATAAAAAAAAATCAGTAAATTTCATAGCTATACATATCCAGAATGGATAATTAAAAATCATTTCATAATTCCGAGGGTAGATGTAGAATAAAATTACAATACTTAAACCTATCTAAATATCGAATTATAGAGTCCTGGATTTAAGAGCACATGGCATAAGAGAAAACAAAGATAATCTCAATATTCTAGAAACTAACTAATTTCCCTGGGCTAGTATAGAAGACTTTATCAATGTTAAGAAAAAAAAAAATCTAGATGGGTGAGGAAGGCATGCATTACCTTGTTTCCAAAATATGGTCATACTTGCCTCCTTCCCTGGAGTTAGCATTGTCTAAATTTTTCCTTTCTTTGCGCCTCTCCTTCAGTTGTTTTTCTTTGAAGACCTCCCACCATTTACCTAATCTCTTTTTTGTTCGTCCTGGCACTTCAGCTGCAAATTTTTTTTCCACTTGTTACCGTATTTCGCTTGAAGACTTATAACAAGAGATTGATGTATCTTCTGGCCTGTCTAGAAACCCTTCTCCCAATTTCTCCACAGCGAACACTTAAAGCAGCGCCAACACAACTCAAACACCGGACCCTAATGCCCAAGCGTCGGGCTCAGATAGACTTGGGCTCACTTCATTATTTTTATTCCTTATAAATATCGAACCAACCTCCTATACCATACATACATAGCCTCGGCATGTCTTCGACTTCACATATTGTATGCAAAGTTAACATTTCACACAACCCAGGTTTGGACTATATTGCACTACAAACCGGGCCCAAACCTCGGCTCATTACCTTACCGGCCAATGCATCAGCAAACACAGGCCGGTAGCGCGGCCACGAATAAACCCGTCAGGCGCAAGCTCTCATTTCTTCAACGGCAAACGCCTGACTGGCATAGCATGGCGACAAGCGCGCAAGCCCAGCACCACTTGGCGCCCATTACCAGCACGATAGCCGGTAGCCGGCCACCGACTCGTTTGGGCGAGGCCAATCTACACTCAACCAGAGGCAAGCACTGCATTAGCAACAATGCGTTAGCATAATCCGAGTTGTAAATGAAAACAACTCAAATTGCCGATTTGTACATTGTAATTTATGAATGTAAGCGTTAAAAACAAAAAAAACACATCAGTTCCAGAAACCAAAATCCTATGTCTACATAATGACTGTAAGCATGTATGGCATGAAGCTTACCCGTGACACCAAAAGAGCACTAAACCTTTATCTTACAGTTATTTACGTGTCTATCGGCGGAAATGGAACGCCATTAGCATGGAGTTATTTTTTTCCTTCTGGGCGATTGAAGAGTGAGCGAGGAATTTTACAACCGTTGTACTTCGCGACAAAGGTTAATGTAATGAGCGGGGTTGACGGTCTGCGTACGGAAGGCCAGGTAGAAGAGAGAAGATAAGCTAAAATGGCCTTAGAATTGGCGATTTGGAGAATCTTCCGTTTGGGGATTGGATTTCCTGATGCGATACCACCAGAGATGGAGTTGGGACTAAAGTTGAAGCATTTGAAACTAGCGTATGTATGACACAAACACAAACTATGGAAACCAACATGTAAACCCCGGTGAATAGTTGCTAGCGTTTCCATATCCGCCTCCCTACCGCGGCAAATGAAGAGGCAAATTAGAGATTTAGGGTTAGTTTAGGGTTAAAGTAGTGCGGAAATATTTTTACTCTAGTAAATTGCGATTAACAGGAAGCCACGTGGGCTACATGCGACCGTTGCCAACTCAACCCTCTCGGTCCAATTGTGTTTAAATTGGTATTGTTTAGTGTTATACTAGGGTTACATATTTGGTAATGTTAAATTCTTTTATTTTTTAATTGTTTAATTTAATTTGAACATTTATATATTTTAATATGTATAGTTTAAAACACTAATTTAATGTTATATTTTAATGTTATATACTAGTACGATATAAGTTTTTTATGATAAATTTTATAAACACTAATTTATAATATAAAGCTAAATGGTAATTAACTATAGTTTAAAATTGTAATTATAAGAGTAAGTATATGATTAATTACATAAGGGTAATTATACGATTAATATTTAGGGTATTCATTCACTTTAGGATGAAAATGACTCTCTTCTAGATGAAATTCCAGACTGAACCATGGGAAGAAGAAGTTCGAATCAAGGACATGCTCGAGAGACTTCAACAATGGTGAGAGGTGCCAAAGTTCATCGTGAGGCAACTGACCCCCATATCTCTCTCTTGAGGAGGAGACTTAGACATGGGTTCAAATGGTATCCCTCTTATGACATTTTGTTTATACACTTTGATATTGGTCTTAGTATGTTTAGATTTTATCATGATCTATTTCTATTTAGATTCACAGGGAAATGGGTTTTCTCATGCCACATGTTTTGGATGACTATATATGCCCTTTTTAACTCCAAACAATTCAACATTATCTATATTATTTCAAATATGTTTTTCTTGAATCTAGAAATGGTGACCATTATATAGTTTTAGTTGTAATCTTTTTATGTTAAGTATTTGAGAGGATGGCCAAATTTCGCTTTGTTAGCCTCTAATGACTATAATTTTCCTTTTTATGTATGGATGATAAAACTACTCTTATTTAAAAAAAAAAAAAAAAAGTAAATTATCATATGTCCATCCTTGCGACAATTAGAGGTTAGTGTTTCAATTTTTTGTATTTCTTTTAGACCTTAATAAATTTTGGGATAAGATAGATCAATGTTATTTAAATCCCAAGGGGTTACCTCAAGTTCAATAATAAAATACGGTGAACTTTAACTATCATTTTAGTCAGTGTCATGGGACTTGAATAGGGCGGTAGGAGGTGGCGTATTCATTAGGGCGTAATCTAGAGTCGAGGTGAAGTAGCCTAATGTAATACATAGGTCAGAAAACCAATAGTTGTTCGTAGGGACCACGAAACGAAGCTTAGATACTTAAACCTAACCTTAGCAGAGACCAATCCACGATGGGTAGCGATACGTTTCTGGGACAAATGCCAAAACTTAAAGCTAACCACGTTTTAAAGTTTAGTAGCACCCGATTTAAAACAACCTACGGAACTCGCCACAGCAGCTTGGTTGATCACCGGTCAAAACACCACCGGGATAGTCGGGACTTCGAGGAAGGGAGGTGTGTCGCCAACGAAGCACCTCAAGTACCACCGATAGAAATAGCCCTCATACTGCGCTTCGTTGGAAGCCATCAGCGAGACTAAGAAGCGACAATGAAATTGGAACCCGTCTGGAGGCGGGTAATCGAGAGGCGTCGGTGAGGGGAGGACCTCCACTGAAGATCCACCACGGAAGTGCAAAGATCAAACTTAAATTCTTAGAGATGCAGCATGTGATGAAATTGTGAGCTTATGGTTAGAAGGCATGACGAGGTGTTTTGCCTTAAGGGACTATCGCGTCCAATTCAAAGCGAAGATGTCGCGATTAAAGGGCGATTACCTAAAAGCGGGTAGGGTAACTTTGGAAGAACAATTGCACCTTACCCCAAACATTATATCTTGGGAACTTTTAGGAAGGGTTGGGAATATCTAGCAGAATACTACGAGGAACCTTGAGGTTGGGGCATTTCATACTTATCTGAAGCTCTAAAAGCAGTAGAAGAGATCCAAGGTTTATGGGCAGTAAATATATTATGATATATGGATAGCGATAACCGAATGACCCGCTTCCATATGGATTGAGCCAGGGATACAAGAGCTATGGTGAGGATGTAGAGCTAGTCTTGAAGGCGATGGAAAGTCGTGCAGTGGAAGAACACGAATGTGGCCAGGGTGCAAAGATCGACATTTTCGCGGGATTAAGTAGGAAAAGACCAGGGACTTTTCGGGGAGGGCTCAAAGGCCGCTGCGATATGGCAATAGGTGTAAGACTGATGGCGCAGAATTTCAATGCTTAATGAGTCACGGCATCGTTCAACGCCAACGGTGAAAACGGGACCCGCGACCTTATCGAGCAGTGGCGGCCCGGGGTTCCGAGGGGAAGGCTTCGTTTAGGAATCGGTCACATAGCGATTACAGGTTCAATCTCATTATTACGCCTTTGGAAGGACAACCCCATTATGAAGAGCGGGTTGTCCAGGAGTTACAATCGGGGATTACGTCCACAGAGAGAGAAGGAAGAAAGCCAATGGGGAGAGCTAGTAGCAACCATCATATTCATGCAGCAGTTAATAACCGCCCGGTGAACATCAATCCAGAGTGGTGGAATTAAAACCGGGCTACGCTAAATTATATCAATGTTAAGATTTTTGTTTTGATTCTGGTGCGTGAGATAGTTTTATTTTCACCATCTGCATTAGAAAAGTGGGTTGGCATCCTACGAGCAAGATGACTTTAAAAAAGTCGAGATAGCTTCGGGAGAAAAAAACAAGCAGTAGGGCCTAATTATTAGATAATTGTATAGTAGACCTCGGGGTGTGTACTACTAGGTTGAAGGTTTATGTCACTGCTCTTGGGGCGTGTGACTTAATCATTGGAATGGATTGGTTAGCGACTCATCAAGCGTTGGTAGATTGTTTCACAAAAGAGTGATTTTTGTTGATGATGAAGAGGAGATAATAGGGGATCAGGGTATCTGAGAGAAAATTGGTGCTTCATATCCACTATATGAAGGTCAATGATGCTGTGAGGTAATCAACATTAGAGGCGGTGGAGGGACTCGTTAGATCAGTATCCAGTCTTGTCCGAATTTCAAGATGTTTTCGAATGAGTTACCGGGGTTACCTCGGAAGGGAGCTTGATTTCACTATTGAGATAAAACTTGGTGTGGAGCCAATTTCCAAGTCTCCGTATCGGATGACAGCGCTCGAACTTTGTGAATTGCAAATGCAATTTAAAGAGATTTTGGACTTAGAATGGCAAGACTAGTGTCTCATCCCCAGAGCGCCATAGGTGATTTTAGAAGGATGGATCCTTATGACTGTTTATAGACTACAAGGACTTGAACCATGCTACGGTGAAAAATAGGTACTTGATGCTGCGAATAGATGACCTTTTTGGTCAATCTGAAAGGTACTATGGAAAACTCGTAATGTCAAAACCGGGTTCGAAAGGTAGTTTTTTGGGTATCACCAGTTAAGGATTAGGGAATGTGATATTCCTAAAACTGCCTTCGAACTTGGTTTGGACATTCTGAGTTGTTGTAGTACCTTCCGGATTGACCAATCGCCCGGTATTCATATGGCAAACCTCATGACAGTATTATTAAAAGTGCCCAGACCCGTTTGTTACCAAGTCTTTTTAGATGACATCCTCATCGTTCAGAATGAAAGAGAACATATAGAACACTGCCGAATAGTGTTGTCACCGCCTTAGAGAGAACAAATTGTATGGGAAGCCGAAGTGTTCCTTCTTTCAGGAAGAGAGATCACCTATTTAGGTCATATCATTTCGAAGGATCACCGATTGGACCGAGAAAGGTAAAGGCCATTATGGGTGGCCAGTGCCAAAAAATGTCTACACATGAGGTGAGAGCTTCATGGGGTTAGCAGGTTACTACCAGAGATTTGTAGAAGGATTCTCAAGACTACCCTTTGCAGCAAAGGGATCAATTATGAATGGACGAGGAGGAGTGTGATAGAGTTCGGTGGTAGAGGTTACTAACTAGTGCACCAATTCTGGGAATGCCAGATATGGAAAAAGATTTCTGATGCGGATACTTGGAAACAAGAGGTTGGGGGCCGTGCTAATGTCACGGGATGGAGAGGTAATGGCTTATGCATCAAGAAAGTTGAAGAAACGCGAAGAGATTTACGCTACTCATAATTTAAAGTTGGCATTTGTAATGCTTGCTTCTACACACACGGCACTGACACTACGAAGCGAAGCTTTGAGATCAAAACAAACCATGAAAGTTTAAAGAATCTCTTCACTCAAAGAGACCTGAATACCCGGAGACGAAGGTGATGGAGTGGGTTTATGAGTGAGTGCGATTTTGGTATATGCTCGTACATCAAGAAATGTAATTACGCTTGAGATACGCTTGAGTAGGAGACCACGAATCTTCAAGGTACCCTTAAAGGTCAATCGAGGGAACACATGTTGACACAAATCCCAGGAGAAAGTTGGTATTTAAACGTTACTTCAAAACTCCACAGTGGGAGGAAATTAGATCAAAAATATGAAGGATATAGCCTTGAAGAATATGGATTATTAAGATATCAAGGAAGGATGTACATTCGTGAGAATGGGGATATTTGAAGCATCATCTTGAAGGAAGCCCATAGATCACTTGTAATGCGCATCTGGTGTATATGGCCGAAAAGGATGCCTTGATTTAGATATGAAGCTCTTCTTTTTTAGGTAGGCATGAAACCACGATGTGGTCCATTTAATTAGCCAAATGCCTAGAATTAATGTCGGCCCAGTGAAGCCGACCACCATCACCTGGCAGGCCTCCACAACCACATGATGTTCTATGTCCAAGTGGGAAGTCGGCTCTCTATGGAGTTTGTTGTAGGGTTACCACTCACATCCCATATGATACCATTCTTGTGATAGTGAATAAACTAACCAAGAGTTAACTCTCATTTATTAGATTAGAGACACTTACGGTGTCGCTGATGTGGCACGTGTGTTGTAAATGAGGTTATCCGTTTGCACGGGATACCTAAGAGATCATTCGGTGAGGGACTCTAGATTCACTTCTAGATTTGGACAAGTTCACGATTCGGCATTGGGGTTTCAGTTGAACTTAAGCACTGACTTATCATAGGAAGCTTGAGATGGACAGACAGCGAGGGTAAATCAAGTCATGGAAGACATGCTTAGGATGTATGTGATATGGATAATGTCAGAACCGGTGGGAGAAATACCTACCTTTGGTAGAGTTTGCCTACAATAGCGGTTATCATAGTTCCCATTGGAATGCCACCCTACGAGGAAGCTTTATGCAGGGAGGCCAAAATACCCGAGAACACACCTTTGAGTTGGGATAAGACTAGAAGCCAGGAGTACTTGATTGGGCGGTGATTCGATGGAGGAACAGGAAGTGATTGATTAGAAGATTAAAGGAAGCAGGATAGGCGAGAAAAGCTATCACGGATGCACCACGGACCGCCGTTATGAAGTGGGAGACCAAGTTTTCGTTCATGCTAATACAAGGGCCACCATGCAGTTCGGGGAAGGGACAAAGTTGTCACCGGTTTATAGGACCATTACGGATCCAAGAGAAAATTGGACCCGTTACCCTGCTGATCTGTTGCCACCCACTTGCATAAAACTCATAATGTATTTCATGCTGCGTCATTATGTTCTTCGTGAATCACATAAACTAAATTGGAAGGAATTGGAGTGTCGGACAGGGAACCCTCACGGTAGAGCGTTACGCATAATGGGGCCAGAGTAGAGTCAAACTGACTTCAGGAACCCGCTGGTAGACCAAGTTAAGGTCCGATGGGACAAGTATAGTCGAGGATGTGCTACTTGGGAAGGAGTCACCAGGAACACTGGTGAATTATCCCTCACTATTTTGACCACCTGCGAGAAACATATTCTCACCGAAGGTGGGGAATTATGTTACCACTAGCTTTTGACTTGGAAGGCCAGGACTACACGGGGACTATATACTTTATTTTCTAGTCCTTAGTGAAACTATTAAGTGATACTCATAAACTTTAAATTTTATGAACTTTATGAATGTTTAAATGTTATTTGATGATGATGTATATGATGTGATCACTGTACATGTAAATTTACATGAATGTTTAAATGTTATTGATGATGATGTATGTAATGGATCTATTATGTGGATGAAAACCTTACGAATGTATAAATATTATTGATGATGATGTATAACACTGCGACACATTGAAAATGTGAGTTGATTGAATGTTTAAATGTTGTCAGAATGATGTTGGATATTATGCAATCCAATTTGAGTAAGTAGTAATCTCTTGTGAATGAGTGTTGAAATTTAATTATGAGATATTGAGAGATCTATTTCTAATTGGAAATATTTGATGTTAATTTATCGGTACATGTATACAAAAGTGAAATGATGATAGTATGCAATTACATGATGATAATGCATAGAAATGTATGAGTTTGTGTTGGAGACTAATCTGCAGGTTATGGAGCTATGGAGTAGCCAAGGGGTAACAATGATGTTGCAGGTGTATATCAGGATCACCGACCAAGAAACATTATGGTAACGACACTGCAAAGCGGATAGCGATGACGTGGCAGTTGTCTTGTAGATTCCAGCAGCAGGGTGTTGACCACAGTTCTATTAGGAGGGTGGAGGCATTTCCAAATCCCTCATTATAGGGTGGGCCATGCGTGAGGTGGACCTAGACGATTAGGAGGGGTGGAGGCATTTCCCATAGTGTATCCTTTGAAACTTGGAGTCATGGGAGAGTTGTGTTTAGCCACACTCCCATAGGTGTGTGATGGAAACTAACAATTTCCTACTAAATAAGCTTGGTCAAAATAGATGACACTTCCTCTTGCATTTTCTATATGGATTTAGGTCAATTTATTTGATGCTCCAAGATAGTCTAGCGAGGAAGGGCGGATATAGGAAGATGGGTGCCAGCGATGTAGGTTAGGGAGGAAGGATAGAGTAGAATAGTTGAAAAGGAGACTATATGGAGATGCAATGCGGTGGTGAGGAGTTGATGAAGAAAATGTGTATATATGGATATTCACTATTATGTAACCAAACCACAATTGTTAGAATGGAAATTTTGGGAACCAAATAATTGTAATTCAAAGAAATTCTCCACATAATTAATTGATTGTTGTCTTTTATAAAGACTAGTCTTGCTAACTGGAATGGATGCATACATAAAATACTAAGGATAGCCGGTTACAGTATATGTACTAATAATACGAGAATTGTATGTACTAGCTACATACATTTCTTGTACATATACACTAGTATATGAGTTTCCTTGTTCTTGTACCTTAAAGATACCTTAGCAGGGAATGAGAAGTTTCAGAAAGAATTGGGTGTATGTAATGACCATTTTTCTTATTACTATGAATAATTTCATAAATAATCCTAAACATTGGCTAAATTATAATTATTATATAACCTTAATTGATTATAAGTTATTAATTAATTATTTTGATTATACTTATTTGAAGTATGATTAACTCCTTATTAATGGTTAATGAAGGGAGTAATTATTAAATGGGACATTAAATGATTAAGTATTAGACTAATGGTTAATTAATTGATTATTAAATAAAGTAATTGATTAATTATGTAATAAACCAATGGGGGAAAATAAAAAAAAATATAAATAAGGTTAAATGGGGTTCATGTCCCATGAGGGATAACATAACCCATACGTTAAAAGGAATATTTAATAGAGGATAAGACCATTAATAAGAACTAAATGAACAGATAAGGTTTTAATGAATGGATAAGGTGTTTGGTGGGGGTGAAGGTTCGGAGGAGGCATAAGGGAAGTAGGAGGATTCATTTGGAGAAAATTTCATTCATGCAGTTTACGAGAAAAGATTTTTGGGAGCTTTGAGACAAAGTTAGAACAGTGAGATTCTGATTAGAGTGAGGGTTTTGTGAGACAGAGTTAGAACAGTGGGATTTACAGTGCACCGGGGCTGAGGGGTTTTGGGCTCGGAGGGCTAGGACGTCCGTAGATGTCCTAGGGCCAGGCGTACTGGTCGGTAGGGTGGCTGGTTTTGGGGTGTCGAAGGAGCAAGTTGTTGCGGATTTGTTGCGGATTGGTTCAAGCGAAGGGAGACAGCATCAGAACGAGGTATTTCACCTGTTATGCAATTTGTTATATAAATTTAGCTTGTTATGCAAATGGTTATGTAAATTGTTAATTTATTTATTGAAAAATGGGAGCGAATATGCTAGATTAATTTAAAAATTTAGTAAATTTCAAATTTACTGTTCTATTTTATTTTCTGGTAGTTTAATGAAATCCCGGTCACTACAATGAGAATTGGGAAATCTCAGTTAGCTTCAAGACCTTTATGTGGCCTATTACAATGAATTTGATGGTGGAATACCTCCTATAGTGGGGGAGTTGACACATCTTATTTGTTTGGATATGTCGGAGTGTGAGTTATTTGGTTCCATTCCTCCAAAGTTCGATAATATGGTGAATCTAGATACAATGTTTATGCGAGTGAATAACCTCTCATGCTCAATTCCTCTAGAGTTGGGGAATCTCAAGAGCTTGAACTCTATGGACCTTGATTAGGTCATCCTTGGAAGGTAGAGCATGTGGGAATATTTATCGAACTCAATTTGATACAAAATCCAAGATAAGGATTTGAACTTAATACTGGACTTTGACATCTCCTCCACATTGTATGCTTTCATGAGAATTTGTCCCTTGGATGAGTGCACCAAAAAAAAATCAAAATTTCCCAATTATGTATGGATCTAGAAAGATGGAGTTTTTTTACAATATAGTTGATTTTTATAAGTTATCTTAAGCTTTGTTTCATTATGGTTCTTATCTTAACAATGTTAACTTCTTCTTATACTATTTGCGTTAAAAAGGTATTAAAAAAAAAATAAAAGAAAATAAATATTTAAAATAAATAAATTATAATGATTTTTTTATAATATATTTTCTTATATTTTAATAGTCCTTGGGAGAGTAGAAACAACAATTGAGGTTGATTTGGTTGTGAATGGGTATTTCATGACCTTTGACACCACATCCTCCCATCATATGTCCACTCACATTTTTCCTTGCCAGGAGGCCTTTTGAAGTATTCATTTTCCATCCAAAAAAACATCTTCTAATTTTTTAACAACATAACCACCTTGATTTATTTAGGCGTTTCCATTCTCGGCTTTGGGGTATGCTCGTCTTAATCAAAATCATTGTCATTTTTTCATTACAAAGGAGCTCTATATCATACCTTTATGATTAGTATGCGTTATATTTATTTTGGATTCTCCGTTATTCACAAATATTACAAGTTGGTAGCAAGCTATTTTATTCAAACATTATTATGTTTTTTATTATGATGGTTCAACTACTCCTTACATGTTCCATAAATTGGAGTTATAATACAACTCTTAATTCTTCAATCTTAATCTTACACAATTAATTGTGTTCAATTGATTAATTGGTCTCCTTTGTTATTGATTTAAATCTTTTGTACTTTCTAGGTGTGTTTTCGGGGTAATTATAAACTCGTGTTAGAAAAACCAATACAAGCAATACCATAATAACAACAAATGCATAAACACCAATGATTATACACATGAACTTCAAAGTGAAGAAAACTTCTCGAGGAAGGAGAACCTCAAAGTATATCAATTATGCAATAATTTTCAAAACATTAAGCGACGGTATGTTAAGTTTGCTACTTTGTCATGTGTCTTGTTCTTACATAATATAAACACGTGAACTCCCTTTTTATCTCAAAGAAGAATTATTTTCCCCCTTTTGTCTCAAGGAAAATGTCTAATGTATATTTTTCTGGGCAAAACGAAAAACATGTCTCATTTATGTTTTTCCTCTCATGTTTTCGTCTGCAAACTTGTTTATTCCTTTCCAACAACTGTCTCCTTTTCCTATTGTCTAATTTGTTGGCTAGTTGATTAGATTTAGTTGTTCTTAGTAAGTCGTAGTCTAAACACGCTACAAATTGATTCTTCAAGCTGTTCAAAATAACATCAAGGGAAATTGGGATTTTTTGCTGAAATCTAGCAAGAATCATTTTGGATTGATGAAATTGCAGATATCAGATGTTAACATTGCACAATCTGGCTGCACTAGGGGTATTCGAGAATGTTGGATCCAATTCTGCATTAAACTAAAATTTCATTATAATCCAAAATTGCAATTTGGCAAAGATTGCCTGGTTGGATTACAGTGATGGCAAACCAGAAAAGGTCAAAAACATAGAAAATTTAGCCTTCTTCTTCCCAGTGATAATGAATATCACATTGTTGTTCATGGGATTAATAATGTATTTTGACATAAAATAGATTCATAATTTATCATTCAATTAATGGTTTATTTTTTCATCTCATGGTAGGTCCAGTAGTGTTTTTTTACTATGAAAATATTTATGGAATATATACATGTCAAACCTCCCTGTTTGTGAAGTTTTTGGTCCCAAATTAACACATTAATTTTGAAGAAGATGATGATATTTTTTTTGTCACTTCCTCCACTAATACCACTTTGCTTTACTTATAATTTCATCTTTTAAACCAATCTGTATGTATTGTTTTTGCCACTTCTTGTAAGTGTGAACCTTTATTTGCAATATTGTATCCTATACAAGTTAATTTTGTATATCAAGTACAAAATCCACATCTGCTAGAATTTCAAATAATTTCAAGTTTTCATCATTCACTAGGGAATAGATGTTCATGTAGGATGGTAGGTTCAACTTGAACGAATTGCTTCCAGTGTGTTGTAATATCTTTAAATTTCCATACCAATGAGGTTTCAACTTCTTTCCTTCTCCTTGGGAACTCTCATTTCTTAAATGTAGCCACAAAAGATCTCCGACCTAGAAATTATGAGCAACTCTAGTCCGAAGTCTGATCATTCCTTGTTTTATGCTTCAGTTTAGATGTCTGAAGTTGTTATTGTAGCTTATGGTGGATTTGTTATATTCTTTCGATGAATAGGAGTGCTTTTCTTAAGTCAGCATTTTCACTTTTTGTTGCATCAATAATTTTTTCAAGAATGTCAAAAGGAGTTTGAGGTAGAAAGCCTAAACATGTTTTAAAATGGGACTAATTGGTTGAGCAGTGAACTTCTCTATTGTAATTTGTAACAACGTTCAATAGAGAGTAGGCATGCATCCCAACTTTTTAGGATTTTCTAACTATATTGTATTGGAGTTTGTACCATCGTCCCATTCACTACTTTAGTTTGTACTAGCTCTATGTATGGAATGTTGTAGACCTCTTCAACTTGGTGTCCAACATTTCCCAAAGTGTGGTTCAAGGGTTACAAAAGAATTGTTGAAATACATGGCTCTATGGATGGAAAGTTGTAGACCTCTTCAATTGGGTGTCCAACTTTTCACAAAGTGTAGTTCAAGGGTTACAAAAGAATCGTTGAAATCATGATCAGAGATAATAGATTTAGATGAGTCCAAAAATATTCATAGAATTTATGTGCTTGTCCCATTCATCAAATGGTCTTGGTCAAACCAACATTGAAATTCATAGAAATGCTTTACCATTTTCTACTAAGTATCGGTATTGGTATATACAATCCAGTAAACGCTTCAAACACATTGAAGGTCTCTATGATAGAGGCCTAATGGACACTGTACATAAATGGTTTGCCGGGAAAGACCATACATACTATTGTATACTTAGCAAAAGATAATTTTTCATGGCATTCACATATTGTATTTGGAATATTCTTATAGGTGTGGAGAATTTTAAACTTTTGTACTTATGATCTCCTTCATGCTTAGACTCTCTTCTTTGATATTTATGAGAAGGGTCGCAATGTAGAAGACTTGTTTTTAGAAATGGACTAGATCCTTTGGCCAACAATCTTCTTTCTCATTAACCGTCTGTCATGTTCGCTTCTAGCCTCAACAGCCCATTATCAAATGTAGGAAAATCTATTAAAACAATAACAAATTCCGCGGATTTCTGCTTTGAATTGATTAAGGTTGGTTGTCATTGATGTCAACCCTTGAAGAAAGACCCATAACACAAAGGTTTGGGTAATGGACCCAATAGTGTTTGATGTAAATATGACTCATTATTGTTTTTTCATGGTTGATAAGAAGTAAATATGGATGA
>SNQJ01S0081697.1:4118-15529 GCA_010110895.2 Picea sitchensis
TCAACCTTCTAGGCCACCTAGTGTTACTCAAATATGTCCTTCAAGCCATGCCTTTGTATCTTTTCTCTTCTCTTGATGTGCCCAAACTTATTTTAAAATCTATCCAAAATCTACAAATATCCTTCCTCTAGGTAGGATCTCAAAAGGAAAGAAAGTAAGCATTGATCGCTTGGGACAAACTGTGTTAGACCAAACTTACAAGGGGTTTGGGACTCCATGACCCTGAGATTATCAGGTGATATTTAGGGATAAAACTTGGTCAACATGTATACAGAGAAAGGGTAATCTGTGGAGAAAAATATGGCATAGAAAGTTTTTCCCAAACACTGAAACTCATGATCTCATTCACTTGGAAGGAAATATTGTAGGTTCCCCAATATGGAATTCATCTTGGAATCACAAACAATTAATCCAACAACATTACTTCTGGGAGGTGCGGAATGGAATCCATACCCTATTATGGGATGATTCTTGGAATAAATACCTTGCTTGGAGGGACAGTGAAGACCTTCACCTTCTCCGGGCCAACATGATAAATCAACGAAAAAAATGGTTTCAGCAATACTGGATCCCCTTGCATTCACCGATCAATGGTGATCTTGGATTCCCAAGGATCACTGGAAACCAATCATATCACCTTACAGTGGGCCATTGGGAGAAACCTCAAAATGACACATGGGTCAATATTTGGAAGTAGAACTTATGGCCCAAAGTCTCCTTCTTTCTCTGGTTGTTGTCCCATCACAAAATATTGACCTGGGACAACATGATCTGGCATGGGTTCCAAGGCCCAGCTTACTGCCCTCTTTGTGGATGGTAGGGTGAATCCATGGAACACCTTCTCAACAACTAATCCTTGACAGCCACCCTATGGGATCAAGGTTATATCATCTTTCGAGCATCTGACCATAACAGATGTTTGATTGAAACTTTTGAAAAATGGAGCTTAGTCGCCTTTTCCAATCCAATCCTAAACCAATCCTAGTAGCTCTTCCCGAAGTTTCTTCTTTCAGAAGTTTGGAAGGAACAGAATCACTAGATCTTTAAGAATCGATCATTTGAGGTTGGCATGCTTTGGGACAGGATTAAGCACAGTGTTCACGAAGCAACTCTCACCTCCCAGTGGTCAGAGCAAGATTGACAATGCTCATCTCGGAAAAATATATATCCTTGTGGCCTTAGACCTCCATCATAACTCCTATCCCATACCCTTTCATAGATATTCACCCCATATCAACCCTCCTATCATATGGACTCCCTCTCCCACTGGTTTTATCAAGCTCAATTTCGACAAGGCCTCCAAAGGAAACCTTGATCATGTAGGACTTGGTGGAGTCTTCAAAAATGATAGGGGTAATATTGCAAGGCTATACACTAACAATATTGGTGTTGACAACAACAATGTTGTAGAATTCCAAATTATAGAAATATGTCTCATCATAGTAATTCATGAAGGGTACCTCAAACTTGTGGCTAAAGGGGACTCCCATATCATCATTTGGATGCTAAAAAATATGTGGTAGGGCTCTCCCATCAGCAAGATCCCCCTCAGCTAGTGCTTGGAAGGAAATCTAGAGACCATTCAATCCCTTATTTATTTGATTGGAGTTATTGTTTCCTCACATGTCAAACGATCAACAAACAAAGTTGTTGATCGACCTGACAATGAATGAATGGCTAGAGGACACCAATTTCTTGATTATAGATGGGATCCTTCTAATCGAACCGACCTCAACAATTATTGTTTGTACCTTGCTCGGGAATATCTTACCCCCTAGATGGGGTGATAGGGAAGTGAGTGTGTGATGTGAATAATGTTAGGGGCACCAGCACACCCATCATTCAGTCCCAGAGGATCCACCTGGATTCCCTTCCTTGTGATCATGCTCAACTTTCATCAATGTTAGCAGGTATGAGTTTTTTAGCGAAGTAATCCTCTTCAATGCAGGTCATTCCTTATGTACTTTGTTGGGTTTGAATGGTTTCCTTGCCTATTTTGGTAATGAATATTCATGGTAATGGAAATATATGGTCTATGTCTATCACCATAAACCCATTTGGACATATTCATCCTCCCCCTCCGTCGGGCTCTTCATTCCTCATTCCTATGTCTCTCGTCGTTCTGTGTTGCTTTTGACCCTTGGTTGGCTTCCTATCTTTGGTTACTCTCTCTGGCCTCGTTCAAAATCCTTGGTCTTCCCCTTATTCTTTCTTTGTGTCCTAGTCCATCCCTATGGAAAGAGGCAGCTCTAGTCATTAGGGTCATAGTCAGCATGGTAGGCGTGTTGCCTCTCAAGCGTATTTGAACATGGAGGAATCTGCAGCTATATTTCAAGCCAACACCCCCTCGGATGTTCAAGAAGAAATTAAATTTGGTGAATCCAACACATGATTCCATAGGAACCTCATCGAGGACAATGTTGTGTATGCGAACATGTGCTCTTGGGTTCTAGATACAGGTTCTTCTTAGACGAGAGAAACTAAATACTTCAAAACAATGGACTTATATTTGTAAATGAAATCTCTAATGGGAAAGGTGTTGATAGAGAGGAATGAAGCCTAAAATTATATCTTTCTATTGTTAGATGATGTCCAGTTGAAAATCAAGTTGGTCGACCACAATCTCAATTTGCTAGTTGAGAAATTAGAAATTATGAACTTCTATGAGCTCAACGTTGCACATCCCTAGGTTCCTGTTGTTGAAGATATCAATCTCCATGTTTAAATTTTTGAATGTTAGGTATGTTAGTATTTTTGTTTTATCAACTACAAAGGATATAATACATTGGTCTCTCCTCATCCTAGGTATCAGGTGGTAGTCTGGTCCTCTTTTATCTTGCACCATTTTGATTTTAGTTTATGATATGCTTTGACATGTAATTTGAGAACATATAAGCTCCTCCAAACAATATGGATAGATAAATTGATTGTATGCTACTAGTATGGTTTCCCCAGTGGTAGGCCAGCAACACATACTTTGTTATGTTTTTTTGATTAATTTGAATTCCTCTAGCAATCTTACAAAAACAAATGTTCCACATGCACCATTTCCAAGATGATAACACCAATGAACTAATATAATTCCAAATCACTATAAGTCTATTCGTTTATTTCACATATCAAAACCCATCTCTAAAATTCATCAAATAGATGTAGCTCAATAATTGTCGAGAATCTCTTGATTAGAGATAATATTTACCTTTGAGGATGATCTGTAGTCATTGGAAAATTTAAAACAACATCTACAAGAAATCTATAACAACTTCTACACGTGATCTATCACAACTACCATACCTCTAATATATAGTTTATATATATTAAAGTACAATTAAAGTATTTTATATTTGTGGTGGATGTGTCCATCTCAATTCAAAGTTTCCCTCTACTAAAATCACAATGGCCTTGATCACTTATTTGATTTATAGACAAATCATTGTATACAACTATAGGTGTTCTATAGAAAAATCTACAGGTATGATAAACAACTTGTATCTCTTAACATATAATCTAGGTATTTGAGATTTTTGGTGGGTATGCCCATATCAATGTAATGTTTACCTCTACCAAAAATCATGGTGACCTGGATCATTTATTTTTATTTATAGACAAATCATTGTATAATATAGCTATAGGCGTTCTGTAGCAAATTCTATAGGTTTGATTAAAAATCTATATTTCTTAAATTTTAATCTCGGTATTTGATATTTTGGTGGGTGTGTCAATATCAATGTAGGTTTTCCTCTACCATAATTTACAGTGGCCTAGATCTCAAATTTTTAGATACAACCAAATCATCATATGGTTAACTTTACAAGCATGCCCAAAAACTCAAAAAAAAATGTTTTTCCAAAGTTATAGAAAATATTTCAAATTGAGCCATTGTTTGATGTTGGGTCATTTTATGCTTGCACACGTCCTTCTTAACGTTGGGTAGTTTGGACCCACAGTTCGTCTAGAGTTGACCAACAAAAAACCCCAAATCATCGACATATCAATCTTTAGCCAAGGATGAAGAAGGTCTCACCCAAGATGCAATGAGGATCACAGAGACCATATAGTATTGTGACATGGATGAAGGACTAAATACACAAAGATCCATCCAAGTTGACATCCATACACTCCATTAATGACAACTTATTATTATCAATATGTAAAAAAATACACACATATCCAAATAACACATGAGAGACACGTGATAGATCATAATGGTCGCACTTTATTATTCTTTCCATTCCATTAAGCACAAGAATACATTAAGCAAATCATACATGACGGCAACAAAATCTTATATTCCTCAGATAATTCCCAGGATTACAATATATTGCACCATGCACACCCTTTTAGACTTTAGATGTATCTAAGACTCAAACCTATACTCAAAAGCATTACAACATTACAACACTACATAGTATCATAGAAAGCTTTGCGACAATGGAAAACAACAACAACTTAGTGAATGCACTGAATGAGTGTGTAACTCTATTTATGTTGAAATTTCTCCCTTTTATAGTTTTCTCTGCTCATGAGCTCTATCTCCGTCAACTTTGCTTCATTTGTTCTACTAAAAAACAATCTCGCATGCTTCTTCTACATGTTTGTACTACATGTATTTTTTCTGGAATTGGGGCAATCTTAACTACCTCTCCAACTCATCTTTTGCCAGCGCCACGTTCTCTTATGCTATTGGAAGTAATCATTCTGGGAGATTTCATGAAGATTCATTTCTTGATTCTGGCATGTGTCTTCTTGATTTTTGGTGCACTTCTCAAAACTCAGACTGGCGCACATTTGGTGGACTTTGGACTTAGTGCGCAATATCAAAACTTGGTCTAGCGCATGCTTCTTTTCAATCCTTGTGCATTAGATTGGGCATGTGCAACACTAGAATGGGTGCACACAATATCATTTGTGTGTGTGTGCAAAATAAACCCAAAGATTTGGGTCCCAACAATCCCCCACAACTATTACTTGGCTTGTCCTTGAGCCAACTCCTCTTGGAATGACCATCGCAATGGACGAGACAATGCTTTTGATTTCCTACATGAACTCCTTAAACTATCACTTGGGCTCATTAAGGTAGCTCTGAAGATCTTGAGTAAGTTGAACAGTGGCATCGGCCTCAACTGTTGTGACCTGAGGAGTTTTCAGGTCCGTTGTGTTGATTTTCTCAATTAGAAGGCTCGCAACAACCTGTGTGCCTGAGAGATATGTAAACAAGATCAAGTTCTTATCGGCTGCAAAAGTGATGATCTTTGATAAAAAAAAAATTATCATCCTGAGATGGAATGATTTATTTTTTCTTACATGTAATTGCTAACATTGCAGCAGCACACTCCACGGGAGGAAAATCAGCCAGGTCACGGTTTTTTTGTTCAACCTCAACCTCAGTTGCGTAAACTCTATATTCAATTGTAGACACTTTAGGTGGACTTTGGAGATGAGTCCATATGGCGAATCCACAGTAAATCATGCTTGAAAATCCCTCCACCCAGTGTTGTCCCTTGAGAAGAGTTGCTTGAGCCAAATTAATCGTTTGTTGTAATTGAGTTGTCGTCGGATTCGTCTGGTGGAGTGGTGGGAGAAGGGCTTCGAGATGTGAATCTATATTCTATAGGCAGGCCTTAACAATCAAGATTTTAAATCCCAAAGGAACGTCGCGCCCTTGTGTAGAAGTAGTAGGAACTTGCGCATATGCTTGTCCACTGTACCGAGGAGTTCAGTGAACGTGAATTTTAGCTTAGTGTATTAGGCATGGGCACTTGCATGCGCCACAAATTCCGCTTCATATTTCCATTTCAAATCTTGGTGATCCTAAATATCTTTTTTGTAATGCTTTCACGTTTGATTATGCACAGAAATGTCTACTAGGTGTTGGAGTTGTAAATGTGCATGAACTTGGCCTAGTATTTGGTGTCACTCCCCCAACTCAGAGAGCAAGGTGGTGACACAGTCTTGTATAATGGGAGTTGGGATTGACACCAATGGAATAACATCGGTGTTGATGTCTTTCGAAAGAGGAGTGGGTGGGCCCAATAAAATAACTCGTGGAGGAGTGGATGAATGATTCACGGGGGTCGATGGTCGTCGCAGAGTATCTAAAGACAGGTTGGCGGCCCCGAGTTGCCGAAATAAATTATCCATGTTACGAATACCCTCCATGCTTAATATTTGTTGGAGAAACAATTTTTGTTGGAGTGTGTCTATCAATGTTGCAACGTCTGGCACAATATTGGTGGAACCCTGTTGTGTTGAAGGGTTGGTATTGTGAACTATGGGAGCAGTTCGTTGACATTTTGTATCGAATAGGGTGGACTGAATTTGTTGTTGCATGGGGAATGAGACCCGAGGGCGCTTGATTGAGGTTTCTTGTTGTGGTCCTCCCCAAGGGGGACCGTTTTCTACACCTACAGTCGTGTTGCAGCGTCAAACCGCTAGAGGTCTTGATTGTGCTTAGTGCATGTCTCTAAAGCATTTATTTCTTTGGTGGGAAGTGGTTGTAGATGGGTGAGACATCTGATAATTCCTTGTTGGATGTCCTCTTATGTGGTGCAGAATGGAAGTACATTCAAATAGAAGGTATCCAGCATACTTTTCTATAAGGGGGCACAGGATGCGCACTTCGAAGCAATTGCCTGAGTCAGTTGTTGGTACTAGTCCTAAAAAAGATTGTCGTGGAAATTTTGGGTGGAAGGATCCCTGCTTGCATGCAATCGAAGTAATAGGGGGGCTTCGATAGCATGCCTACTCCCATCAGGTCATTCACAACCACAAGGGAGTTACCAAAGCACCATAGCGAGAAGAAGTAGAATCCAGTTATAATGAAAATCTTTCCCAGAGTCCTAGGTGTCTAAGCAATCATCAATGAACTCATTCATTACATACCGATCCCAGGCCATATAAACATCGGCTACACATCACTCAATTGCAATGAATACCCTGAATGGGCACTCCTCCTTTGTAAAAGTGAGCAATATTTTAGAGGCTATCAATTGTGTAGCAAATCGAACTGTGTGGGCATTGATCTCTTAAATGAGTACCCCAAGCTTATCATGGCATGTATTGTATGTGTCATATATTTCATTCTTTGCAGTGTCTTTAGCGGCTAAGGATTTTTTTGTCTCATTTCCATGCATGGGTATGCCTATAACATGTTGGATTGTTTCTTCATTGACCATACACTTCCCCCCCAGCCACAATTATCCACCATGTAGGCAGGTGAGTAAAAGATGGACGCATAGGGTGATAGTCCTACTATGCCCAAAATGAGGGAAGTCAATTAAAGAGAGAACGTCGACCTGGCGAAGGGGTTTGGCCCACTCTTGGGTGACAAATATCGATTGACCATCTACACTGTGAACGATTCACGTATAATTGTGGAAGTTCGGGGTGGGGAATTGACCAGGGTCTCGAACATCATAGTCAATAAACTAGGCATCTTACACCTTGCATGTTTAGGATCTCGAGAAGCTCACATGTTGCGGCAGAGGCGACTCATCTGGTTGTCGATCTTGGGAAACCCTAGTTTTATGGAAGCCCTGGGGTCTGCTAGATGAATCCATTGTGATTTTTCCAGCTAGGTTCGGAGGATTAGAAAAGAATGCATATCGGTGCTTTCTTTCATAGCTATTGGTCCTCTTATACTAAAATTTTGGATGCCTTTTTATAGAAATAGGAATCCGGCATCGATCTAGCCACACATTGAATGGGACAAAGTAAATTTGTCATACGGGTATGGAGGTACAACGAAGAGGCCTGCATGAAGTCATTAGGAACTCATAGTTTTGTATGGTGATCGTCGATCCCCTCTAGAATATTCATCCTCGCCATCCTTTCAAATCATAAATGAGCAGAGGTTTCATGAGATACCCCCGCCAACGTTCCTGATTTTCTAGATAAATTAGCCCTTTTGCATTCATGGGACATGGCTTCCAACTCGACCTCCAAGCATGCAAAATCTTTGGGTGGGATGTTAACATTTATTGTTGGTTTTTGCCTCAATAAATTCTTCTTTAGTGATCGTACAACAAACATGTCATGTCTTTCTTGCATGAAAAATACTAGGACTGTAGATGTAAGGCCTTGTGAGATTAGCTTAGGTGTGCGCACTTCCACCATAGTCTGAATCAGGAAGGTAGAACGCTCGATCTGATTCAGGAAACATAAGACTTCATATAACAAGGAGTTTGGGTTCATTTGGCGTGCAATGTGCTAAGGGATGACTCCACCCAAGGTGCCTTGCGACACAAGTCAAATGACAGATGGTTTGATGAAGAGTTGAGGGAAAGACTCGGGTGCTCCATCAACAAAATAAAATCAGCTAAGGCATGGGAGTCCACTTAGGAGAATTGGTCTGACTCACCTAAGGAGCACGCTCACCCAAGAAGACGATTTGATTCAACGAATGGGGCACGTCGGCATTGTTGAATATTAAGTAGCTTCGGAATATATACTTATTGTATTTGACCAAGACAAACCCTAAAGAATATTATTATATTATATTTGTTAATTAGGCCCTATTATGCCTTTGTAAAATTCGGCCCTATTGTACCTTGATATGTAAAAGAGAAAATAAAAGGGTAAAGTAACAGGTCGGCCTAGACCTAATTTTGGGCTGGCCAAACCACTATTTATAAGGGAGGCCAACGCCTCATTTGGACACTCGCTTACTAGCTCTACAGCTAAGAAGGAGTGTGCAAGTCTTGAAGGAAGAAGTTATTGTAGTTAGGTGTGAAGTTGTGAAGGTTTTGTTCTATCCCTTGGATACCTCTTGGTTAAGTGGTGCACTACTCTTCCCTAGTCAAGGGTTAGAGGAGGATATTTTTCTTTGTTAGTTCTCTCTTGGAGAGAATCATTTTTATTGACTGGATAATCTATATTGAGGACGTTTGTTGAGTTTTCTTCCCCTAGAGGGTTTCCCAGGATAATATTTGTATCTATATTGTTTCTTTGATTGCCTCTCTTTCAGTGATATTATATATGCAGTGGATGTGATAAATAATTCTAATAATGAAAGAAGAATTGTAATGGTTAGCTGCATAAGTAAAATATCAACATGGTATCAGAGAGGGCCTAAAAGAGACCAACTCAAAGTTTATAAAGACTTGGCTAGCCTCAGCGCACCCTCTCCAAGATTCAGTTTTCACTTTTGCAGTTGTTGCAGAATTAGGGTTTCTACATAAACCGTAAGAGTGACATTTTACCCTTTGTTGGAGGACATTGGTGAATATAAGATCACCTAGGAACTCGCCCAAGAAGGGCGCATCACTTCCTTGGACCAAAATTCAAAAATCCAAAATTTGAAAATTTAGGGTTTCCTCATAAACCCTAGATATGGACGTCTAGTTGCAGTTGTTGGCACAAGGGCAGACCCACGATTCAAGAGTGCACCAACAAAACCCTAACTACCGCAACACCTGCGAAGCAGCCAAAGTCTCACCCGAGGTAGAGGCAAGGGGGGTTACATGACTCAGGTGTATGTAACCAAGATGGCACATAGATATGTGATAGAAACACTTCGCAGAGTATTCTATTAGCACTACAAGATGATATTCATTAACTCATTAGCTTCATTAACATCGCAAAACAAAACCCTAAGATAGATCGGCGCAGTAATAGTAAATATTAATTAATTCAACCACTTAGCACATAGCAATGAGTTAGATCTAGCATTCTTTCATAAATCACAAGTAAAGCACTAAGCAACATCAGATCTATCCATTATACATAATAACAAAAGAACTAAGTAGATAAATTACAAACACAACATAGAAAAAAGAACACCAGACACACAAGATATACGTGGTTCACCCCAGTGTGGGGCTACGTCCACCAACTGCTTCGTCTTCTTTATTATTCTTTTGAATCTTACATTCATCTGCTCCTTTGCAATAAGCCACAGAGCCAAGCTTCGCATAGGACATGAGATCTAAGCACTGAGCACCAAATCCTCCTTCCAAAACTGGGTCTCGGCACAAATCCAACTTCTCTATCAAGCACAGAACCTTACATACACATTTTGTTGCATAAATCAACTCAATCTACTTTCACTTAGCTACTTCTATTGACTCTTACATCCCCTTCACTACTTCTACCATACCTTCTTATCTATTTATACTTTTACAATTCCTTACAAAAAGGCCTAAACATGGTTAAAACCCATGGGACGACATCCCATAACCTATTACAAAATCCCCTTACAAAGCCTGCAAAATGAGTGAGATCCACGATCTCAGCTCTGCATGGGTGCTCCATCTTCGACCAGCCTGTCGAAGTCCAAAAGTGGTCCTAACCCAACCAAGGTTTCCTCAAAACTTGGTCGAGGGAAAACAAGCCCCCAACACTCATGAGCTACCTCAACTTGTTGCTTTGCCTGAGCCTCCTACTCAGCGAGCTCCTGGATCGTCTACGCTATAACAGGACCTTCCAGGCGATGTTCCACCATTGAAACCACTTGGTCCAATTGCGAGCCTTGTCCTTCAATTTCTTCAAACACCTTGTAGGCTTCATCCTGCACAGGGTGCAGCTTCTGTGTGACTTCCATTACTCTACCCTGGATGGCAGTAATCTGTTGTTGGACTGCGCGTTGTTCTTGATATCTCTTAATTCTCTCAACTGTGGTGAGGAGCCTCATCTATGCTTGCATTCTGAATGCATGTTATGGCACCTCCTGTAATTGCGCTTCCAAGTTCCTTAGCTCTGGATCTTCTGCGAAGCGTTCATAAGTCTGCGCACTTCTATCGCTCAATTGTTTGCACTCTAATGTGAGGGCCCTTATCCTTATTACTGCATTCTTGGCAGCTTCCTCTCTCTCGTTGCGCATTTCTTGTGGGGTGCTTGGTACTGCTTGGGCCTCCAACTCTATTATCCTCTCTTGAAGTTGTTGGTTGGTCTCAGCGAGCTTCACCACTTGAGCCTCGACCGACTCTTGTTCCTCCTGTGCCAAACTGGACACATAGTGACATGCTTTACTCACAGCTTCCTTAACCATGGCCCGTTCTACAAGCAATTGCTCCTTTTCTTTATGTAGCTATACTTTTTCCTCCTGTACCATAACCTGAAACTCGTCTTTTTCATTTTCAAAGGCGGTTACACAATACCATGTTATGCATAATTGCTCTAAGAAATCCTCTTTCTCTTGTTTCAAGGCTTCTGTAGCCTTCTCCTTCTCTTCTTGGACCTTCTGAAGTCAAGCCTCTCGTTGAAATAATGTAAATGCAAAGAGTATTCTTATTATTATTGTTATTTTATTCATAGGGTTAATCCCCATTGTGGATTAATCATGTCGGTAATTGTATTAGGACCAAATCTCGTTTTGCGGATTGGTCAACAGACGATTGTAATAGGCAAAATAAGAAGTCGGACCCAGCAGTTATTATTGAGACCCAGAAATAAATTAAAGGTGGGTTTACCCA
>SNQJ01S0081699.1:9161-44536 GCA_010110895.2 Picea sitchensis
TTTGTCACTTTACTTTATCATTTAAATAATGATTTCTTCTTTTCAAGCACTTTGACTTCTTTGACCTTTTGGGGCTTCAAGCCATCACATGGGGGTCCTCCAACTTCATAAGGGCATAACTCTCAAACCATGAGGAGTTATGTGACATTCCACATACCACCGGAAATGGCATGACAAGAAATATCCATCTAGGATAGTTTCACCAACAACTTCATTGATCTTCATCTCATTATTCCCCATACAAGCATGGGTCCTCCAACCATTCTTCTAGGATGACTCATTCCATAAAGCGTCTTCCCGTGAGAGCTTTCACCGTAAGGGGAACACTTAGGAGTTCATCCATTTGTGCACCTTACCAACCATGATAAGACAATAATGATTCACCACTGCATCATATATATAAACTATGCATCATGTATCAATGACAACTCATTGATCCATCTTCATCAAGGGAATCATATCAATGATCCATCTTTATCAATTGGTTTCCATTTGGACATAGATTATTCGCATCAAGGGCATCATATCAATCAATTACTTGGCATCAATCAATGACATCAATCAAACCAAACCATTTACATGAATGACATATGATCCAACAATCTCCCAAGTAATCAAACCATTGGCATCAATTACAAACCAATCAAACCATTGGCATCAATGACAACATGATCCAACAGAAATATGTACATTGGTGATCATGAATTGGGGTTGCATTATACCTACCATGATTTGATATTATTCTAAATATTGGGATGATTCAACCAGAAACTTTCAAAGCAGAAGGGTCAGTTGAGGGGGATTCCATGATGGTCTAAGTTAATGATGATTATCCAGTGGTCTAAGCCTCCATAGGAAACGATGGATGTTGTAGGGTGAAGGTAGACTAGAAAGATAGATTCGGAGGCCAGAAAGCAATCAATCCTTGAAGAAACTTGGTTTTGGACTCTTCTACGATTTTTCCAGGTGTAGATGTTGTTGATGGTTTCCAATTCCACTAGGTTTAGGGATTAGATGGAATCAAGAAAGGATTGGGATTCATGGTCAAGCCTCCTTATGACTCCTTTCTTTTCAGTCAAAGAGGTGATTATGTTGAAGTCTCCACCAATAATCCAGTGAGCATTATTGATAATGGGTTGAAATTGTTGAATAGAATAAAAAAAGTGAATCTTGTCAAGGATAGGGTTGGGGTCATAAACATTGGTGAGAAAGATAGATTCACAAGAGCCCACAAGCTCAAAGCGAGCTGTGAAAGAGCGTTTGGTGGTAAAGAAGCTAGACATAGTTATTTTAGCAGGGTTCCAGAGAATGGCAATGCCTCATGATACTCCTTGAGTGTCCAAGGCCATAGCATGGGATCCATGCCAAATTCAAGAGGTAAGGGATTGAAGAAGGTCATGGGGGCATTACATTACTATAGAGGGATTTTCCTGGAGTATTTTTTGTCTAAGAAGTGTGTGCTTGGTTTTTATTATATGCCATATTTAAAAAATAAAGATTCATCAAAATAATATTATTTATAATGAAACAAATTAATTTCTTTTAAATATAATAATTTGATAAATAGATTTAATTAATTTTTAAATTAATTTTTTTAATAAATATTATAATATTTTCACATTATTTGAATAATTTTAAGAGGTCACTGAAAATATTATTATAAACCTTCTTTACAAATATTATACTAATTTTTTTTATTTATTAAAAATTATATAATATAAAAAAAGGTGAATATTGTTATTCTAAAAATAATTTATAAAAGGTTAATTATTATACTTTCTTTTATAAGTAGTATATTAATAATTTAATTATCATCATCGATCCATCTTAACTCCAAATATATCATGCGCTGAGAGGATCAAACCCCTCAAGGCGCAAACTTTTCCTTAAGTTTTTCACTCTAAAAGGAGGTTTGCGCCTCAAAGGATTTGATCCCTCTCGGCGCATGATAGATCCATAGTTAATATAGACCTACCTATCCTTTATTATTGTGTTAATTTCCTTCCTATCATTTCATCAATTAATTAATGCATTGAATCATTTTTCATAGTATTATCACTGAAATCAATGCTCATATTGCTCTAAATCGTAAATAGTAATAGTAATAGTAAAAAGTAAATACTAAAGTAATAGTAAATACACTAAAGTAATGATATATACTAATTAAAAGAAAAAAAAAGGCACTACATAAATAGAAAGAAAGAGAATGTTTTGCACCTTTCTAAGCTAGATCCAAAGAAATTTTGGAGGCAAATTCGGACTCTTAAAAATAAATAAAGTGCTATGATTCCCCCGACATACTGGAATTCCTACCTTCAAAATATTTACGAATCTCGTAATTCCCTGGATAAAATTCCAAAAGTTTCTACATAATATGATTTTTTTTCTATAGAAGACATAAAGTTTGTGGTTAAGCGACTTGCAAACGGGAAAGCTAAGGACATCAAGGGCTACCAAGATGAAATATTAAAAATTGGAGGGCCTATTCTAATCCCTCACATACACGAGCTCTTGAATTTAGCAGTCAAGCACGGCTTCCCTAAACCTTGGATTCAAACTCATTGTACCTATTTTTAAAAGTGGGGATAAAAGCAATCCCTCTAATTATAGGACCATTATGATTAGCCCCATTTTATCCAATCTATATGGAAGTATTTTGGAAAAGAAGCTAAGCATATGGATAGAAAGCCACAGAAAAAGAGATAAAGGTCAGACCAATTTTATAGGTTATCATTCAACTATGGACCACCTTATCAACTTAGGATCATTACAGAGGAGTGTCACAACAATAAAACCAATCTCCTTTGTTGTTTTGTTGACTTTAGGAAATATTTTGAAACTGTGCCTAGGACCAACCTTTGGAATAGGTTAAAAGAGATAAAAGTTCCCTCTCGGATGAGAGTTGTTATGGTAAGGTTGTATGAGATCGTTATTCCCTAGTTTAAGAGCACTAAGGGTTGGTCAAAATAAATTAACTGCAATATATGAGTCAAGCAAGGTTGTCCCCTATACCCTACCCCTTTTGGCATTTACAATGACAAGTTAGCAGATTGTTTGGAATCCGCAGGTTGTGTTGGACCAACTCTTGCTAGTATAGTAATCATCCTTCTTCTCTATGACGATGATATTTTTATTATGGAAAAGAATCACTATGACCTTAGTTATCATCTTAGAATTCCCAAGGACTTATTCTCTAGTACAGGTATGAATGTGAACACTAACAAAACAAAGGTTATGATCATTAAATCCAACAAGATCACCTACAATAATTTTATATATCATAACAATATATGGGAGGAAGTGCCTCCGTACAAGTATCTTGGAATCAATATTCATCACAAGCTCAATTGAAACTATAGCATTGAGAAAATGATAAATGGAGAGTGGAAAGTGTATTTTGGGCTTGAAAATAAATATAAATTAATAGACCTTTGGCTATGGGATAAGAAAAATATCCTCTTTGACACTCTTGTCACTCCTATTATCTTATATGGATGTGAAGTCATGCAAACCCCATCTGACTCCTAGAGTCTTCAAGACCTCTCAATCTAAGGATCTTTGATTTCGAGAGATGAAAACATCTCACAGGCCCTTGTTGAGCCTTCCGAGTAATTACCACAGGCCTAAACTCCCTTCTTTGGGTGAAAAAACCCTTTTTTGGGTGTTCTTGTGCACCCATCGAAGCTACCAAATGAATAGAGGCTATGACCAGAGATTAAAGTGATTTCCTCCACAGGATTCAGGACTTCAGAGCTTCCAGGATTCAGGAGTTCCCACAAACAACATTGCGTTCCTCTCGAACATCGAAGTGGTAGAGTACCGAACCACTACAGAGATTGATGGCTCACAGTATCTGCACGAATCTACGGCTGTGATGGAGTTGGGAGTTTGGGCTTCGGAAAGTTGGTCCGTTCCAACCTACAATGCTCCTGGAGAGCTGAACTCTGAATATGATCGAACAATTCATGTTCTCCCATAGATCAATGACTCATATGTACTTCGTACTTCCAGGGATTCAGAGGTTTTGGTGGTGCCTTTCTGCTAGCCTTCCAGAGGGTCTGACCACCGAACAACCAACATATATAGATCGATGACTCTCGGGCTCTGAGGGATGGATGGTTCAGATCTAGCTTTGGAATCTGAGAGTGCGGGCATTTTCACACTACAACTCCTCACTACCCTCGAACGCCGAAATAATGGAGGCTCCCTCCACTTTCCACATGTCTTCCTTTGGATCGATGGCTAGGATGAATCTCAGTCTTTGAGGATTTTATAGTCCTTGCTCCTGGTAACCTTTCTCTTATTTCATATAGATTAGAGGTTCTCTAGACCTCTAGGTCGGTTTCCACATGTCCCCCTTCTGATCGACAGTCCATATCAACTATGGAATTTGGGACTACGGAGAGATTGAACCCTGCTTCCCACTATTCTCCCGAACCCCTAGTCTTCCAGATTCAATGATCTGCTAACACGTGTCCTTTGGAATGGACAGTGGTGATTTTCTCTACCTTCGAGACTTTAGGGAGCCCGATTCCTCCCCTCTCCAAAACTCTCGAACACATGAAGTCTGAAGTTGATATGGATTGTAGATCAAAAGAGGGACACATGGAAGCTGACCCAGAGGTTCGAAGAACCTATACTCTGGAGGAAAGAAGTGAAAGGTCACTAGGAGCAAGGACTATCGAAGCCCCAAAGGTCGGGATTCATCCTAGCCATCGATATAAAGGAAAACATGTGGCAAGCAGAGGGAGCCTCTATTACTTCGACGTTCGGGGGTAGTGAGGAGTTGTAGTGTGAAAATGCCTGGAATCCCGAAGTCCGAATCTAGATTTGAACCATCCGTCCCTTAGATCCCGAGAGTCGTCGATCTATATCTGTTGGTTGTTCAGTGGTCTAGCCCTATGAAAGGCTAGCAGAAAGGCATCACCAAAACCTCTGAATCCCCAGAAGTGTGAAGTACATATGATCCATTGATCTATGGTAGAACGTGATCCGTCCGATCATATTCAAAGTTCATGTCTCCAAGAACATTGTAGGTTGGAGTGGACCAACTTGCCCAAGCCTGAACTACTGACTCCATCACAGTCGTAGATTCTTGCGGACGTTGTGAGCCATTTATCTCTATAGTGGTTTGGTAGTCTTCCACTTCAGCATTTGGGAGGAACGCAGTGTTGTTTGTGGTAACTCCCAAAGCCCGGGAGCTCCGAAGTCCTGAATCTCGTGGAGGCATGCACTTTATCCCATGGTCATAGCCTCTAGTCATTTGGTAGGTTCGGTGGGTGCACAGGAATGCCCGAAAAAAGGGGTTTTTAACCCGAAGAAGGTACTTTAGGCCTATGGTAATTACTCTGAAGGCTCAGAAAGGGCATGTGATTCATTTTCAACTCCCAAAATCAATGATCCTTAGACTGGGAGGTCGCGTAGACTCCAGAAGTGGGAGGGGGTTTTCATCAAGTGGTATCAGAGCCTTAATTAAGTTATGTGTGAAAGGAAAATCTAGAGTTATTCCACCAAGAAGATGCAGGGACAAACCTGTAGAAAATCCATCCATGGAAGAATAAATGAGGCAAATCCGTGCGATATTGGATGCCATGGAGACAACGCAGAGAAGAGAACTTGATGATAGTGACATCAGCGAAGCTGAGAGTGAAAAAATGGAAGTAGAAGGAGATGCAGGAGAAGAAGCTGCAGAGGAATGCCTATTGAGAGTTGTTGTGAAAATGGGATCTAGAGCAAAAATATAAGTCTCGATGTATAAAGGAAAATTAGATGTTGAAGAATTGTTGGTTGGATAAGTGCTCTAGATAAGTACTTCGATTATTAGTAGATCGATGATGAAAAGAAGGTAAATCACATTGTTACCAGATTGAACGGACATGCAATGCTATGGTGGGATGAACTGTAAACTGACAAATGATGCAAAGGTAAGAAAAAAATCAAAAATTGGGATAGGATGTTAGCTAAATTAAAGGCTAAGTTCATACCCAAATACTATCAAATCAATATGTTTAGGAAATTGTAGAACTTGAGGCACAAAGTCTTGACAGTGAAGGAATACACTAAAGAGTTTTACAGGCTGAATATCAAAGTAAGACATAGGGAGATTGATGAAATGATATGCCTGTGGAAAGACAAGGAATATGTCTTGGGAATGTCATGAGAAGAAAAAAGAAGGAGGTGGAGAAGCTCACATTTCCGAAGCACACAAGAGGAATGTGGAGGAAGAAGCAGCAGAATATGGGAAATCCCTCATGATGAGAAAGGTTCTCTTAAAGCTAGAAAAAGAAGCAAAAGAGCCAGTTTAGAGAAACAGTTTGTTCAGGACTACTTGCAAGACCAAAGAAAGGGTATGTAAAGTGATTATAGACAGTGGGAAGACAAATAATATGGTATCCACATAAATGGTGGAAAATATAGAGCTCGATACAACTGCACATCTGAACCTATACAAGGTATCGTGGCTGAAGAAAGGACACCAAGTCATGGTAAGTCGACGATGCAATGTTGAATTTAAGATAGGAGGTTATAAGGATGAGATTATGTGTGTTTTCATATGTATGGACGTTTTTCATGTTCTATTGGGAAGACCATGGAAATATGACAGAAATGTCATACATGATGGGCAAAAGAATACTTACACCCTTGAGAAGAATGGTCAGACACATATGTTGTTTCCAACGGAGGATGAGATCATGAAGGAAGAAGCTAGCCCAAGAATACTTCTCGTGAGTGGGAAGGAACTTTTGAATGAAGTCAGGAAGGAACTGGAGATGTCATTTGTTGTGGTGAGAAATCCCAGAGTCATCCTTACAAGTACTTATGTGGATGATATGCCTATGGAAATTCAAGAACCATTGGATAATTTTGTTGATATTGTGTTGGATGAGTTACCTCACTCTTTGCCACCCATTCAAAGAATCATTCATCACATTGACCTTATCCCAGGAAAAAGTTTTCCAAACAAAGAAGCATATAGGTTGACACCTCAAGAGAATGAAGAGGTCAAGAACCAAGTCCAAGAGTTGTTGGATAAGGGTTTAGTTAGAGAAATTTTGAGTCCATGCGTAGTACCAACTGTGTTAAGTCCAAAGAAGGATGGATGATGGAGAATATGCACATATTATAGAGCTATCAACAAGATCACCATCAGGTATAGGTTTACTTTTCCCATAATGGATGATTTGATGGATTGCTTAAGTGGAGCAAATTATTTTCCTAAGATAGACTTGAAAAGTTGATATCACCAGATAAGAATGAGAGAGGGAGATGAATGGAAGACAACATTCAAGACAAATGAAGGATTGTATGAGTGGCTTGTTATGCCATTTGGCTTAACAAATTCCCAAGCACATTCATGAGATTGATGAATGAAGTACTAAAAGATTTTATAGGTAAGTTTGTTATTATATATTTGGATGATATCCTAGTCTTCAGTAAAAATAAAGAAGAGCACTTAAGGCACTTGACATTAGTGATGAAGAGGTTACAGCAGGAGAAGTTGTTAATAAATATGAAGAAATGTTATTTCATGAAGACATAACTCATATATTTGGGTTTTGTGATTTATTCAAATGAGTTGAAGATGGATCCAAAAAAGGTAAGGGAAATCAAGGAATGGCCTTCTCTGAGAAGAATATTTGATATGAGAAACTTCCATGCATTAGTGAGTTTTTACAGGAAATTCATCAGGAATTTCAGTGGCATTTGTACACCCATACTGGGTACCATAAAGAAAAGGCACAAATATTTTAATTGGACAGCAGAAGCTAAAAAAACCTTTAGAGTATTGAAGAAGAAGATAACATAACGACTAATTCTACTTGTGCCATATTTTAAGAAGACATTTCAAGTGACATGTGATGCAAGTGGAATAGCTATTGGTGTAGTCTTGAGCCAAGACAATAATATTGTTTCTTATTTCAGTGAGAAGTTGAATGACACTAAGAGGAAGTACTCAATGTATGATAAGGAGTTTTATGTTGTAATACAAGATCTGAAAAAAAGGAGGCACTACCTTGTTCCAAAGGAGTTTGTCTTGTATAGTATAATCAGGATTTACAATTCATAATCATACAGGAAATGTTGAACCAAAGACATGCTAAATGGGTATAATTCATGCAAAATTTTACTTTTGTTATTAAGCACATTAGTGGTATCACTAACAAAGTTGTTGATGCTTTGAGCAGGAGATGTCTGATTATGCAGGAAATTCAAGTGGAGACCTTAGGGTTTGAACACCTTAAGGGAATGTATCATGAAGATCTATATTTTAAAGAGTCTTATGAAGCATGTGAAAACCCTTTTCTAAGAGACAAAAGTCAGGGGGCAGAGTATTTAATCCAAGATGGATTGTTGTTTAAAGGAATCCAACTCTATGCTCTGAAATGATCAATGAGAGACAAACTATTGAAATAAAAGCACAGTGGAGGATTGGATAGACATTTTGGCCATGACAATACTCATGCACAACTGAGTTCGTCATACCATTGGCCAGGTATGAGGTCTGATGTGAAGAAATTTATAGATAGATGTAGAGTTTGCCAGTATGCCAAAGGGAAGCAGTAGAACATTGGTCTGTATCAACCATTGCCTATTCCAGATAGGCCGTGGGATGCCATAATCATGGATTTTTTGTTGGGATTACCAAGAACCCAGAGGGGGAGTGATTACATATTCATAGTGGTTGAAAAAATTTCAAATATGGCACATTTCATACCATGCCAGAAAACCAATGATGTTACTCACATAGCCAATTTATTTTTCAAAGAGGTTGTGAGATTGCATGGCTTTCCAAGAAGTATAGTCTCATATTGAGATACCAAATTCATGGGACACTTTTGCAGACCCTGTGGAAAAAGTTGGGGACAAACTTGTCCTTCAGTTCAGCATATCACCCTCAGATAGACGGATAGACTGAGGTGGTAAATCAGAGCTTAGGGAATTTACTAAGGAGCTTGGTCACTGAACATCACAGTCATTGGGATCAGATTCTTCCCCAGGAAGAGTTTGCTTATAATGATTCATTGAACATAAGCACTGGGAAAATTCCATTTCAAATAGTGTATGGAATGCATCCACGAGGAATTTTGGAGTTGAGAGACTTGAGACATGATGTGTTTCGAAGTGTAGGAGCAGAAGACTTTGCTGCAAAGATGCAGAAGCTTCATGATTAGATAAAGGGAAAAATATAGGATAGCAGTCAGAGGTATAAGAGTCTAATTGATCAAAAAAGGAGAGAGGTTCATTTCAAAGTTGGAGATCAAGTTTTAGCACACCTGGGGAAGGAAAGGTTCCCAAGGGGAACATACAATAAAATGAAGATGAAGAAAATAGGACCATGTAAAATAATTAGAAAGTTTGATGCAAATGCTTATGAGATTGAGTTGCCAGAGGATGTGGGTATATCACCCATATTCAATGTTGTAGACATGTACCCTTATAGGAGGGATGATACAGGAGAAACAGACGATCAGAAGGAGAGCCAGTGGGAGAAGTAGATGCCAATAGTAGAAAAGCCACAGATGGAGAGAATCATATATCATAGGATTGGTAAGAATACCAGAGAAAGACTTATTTTGAGTGCCTGGTGAAGTGGAAGGATCACCCAGTAGAGGATGCTAGTTGGATAGATGAATCTGATATTCAGAAGCATGAAAAAATAGTGCAGGAGCTCATGGACGGGAGTCCATGAATTTTTGGCCAGAGGAGTATGATGAAGGAGCATTGCCTTCACCAATTACACAAGTTGAGTGGAGGACAACTCATCACCCAACATGCGTTTCAAATCATCTTTGATCCCAAGGAGGGTGCGACATTTTGATATTTTGAAAATATCATAATTAAGGGTCTTTTAAATGTTTGGAGGCTTGATCCATTTCATAAGATTGCAGGAGATTGTATTCTCTTTAATACAATATAATATTGTGTAGATACTAAGCGTCAACTCGTATCTTATTGTAATAACCATTTATCGTAATAAGGCCTTAGCAGATAGGTGTTTTAAATTCTGATAGGATAGCATTAAAGTAGTCATTAGGAAGACTTGAGAAGCCCCTCGATGTATAACTATATGTATCTTATTCCCAAATGATGTTGTTTATCATTATCTTAGAGGGTTGTTGATCATTATCTTAGAGGGTTGTTGATTATTATCTGAGAGAGTTGTTGAAGCTTATGGTGAATTGTTGAGAGTTGTATGAACTCATGTACATACTTTATTAAAGGAATACAAATAGAGAGGTTTCATTCCAAATGTATGGTTTTCTCTATTATTGAATCCATTGAATGTATGTGATGTTTCTTTCATCTTTACTTGTTTATGTGTATTTTATTCATGGATATGTTTTTCATGGTTAAGTGTAGGAGTCTTTGATGTTCCTGTAAGTTTCAATTGTTTATCTTTTGATATTCTTGGTGAAAGGAGTGCATAGTTCCTGCAAGGAGTGTGTAGGCCAAGTCAAAATAAACTCAAAAGCTCAAAAGAGATAGCGTGAACTTACGGTCTAAATGGAAGGCATGCACCATTTCTCATAGGAGATCAGAGTTCAGAGGAGACCCGTGCAAAGTGTGCATCAGGAAAACACTTAGTTTAAGTGTTGGAGAAGTCTTAGAGGAGACGCGTACAAGAAGTGCATAGAGAGTTTTTCTTTTTCACAAAATTTATAAGTCAAAAGCTTTAAAGTGCCAGAGGAGCACACAGGAGGGCGTCAGAGATCTTGTTTATCTCATGTAGTGATCCGGATTTTATGAGCAGAAAGAAATGAATACAGATTATTAAAATATGTTTAACACAAAATAACAAAGATACATTAAAACTGGTTTTCTATTCAATAAGGAAAGAAGTTGAAACTGTAAAATGCAGCGGAAAACAAGATTGTTGGAATGGTGGCGGCTTATCTCTGAGAAGAGATGTGATGGTTGCGCTCATTCACAAGAAGATGGTTACAATGAGGCTCTGAAGGCCTTTTACAATAAATTGGAATGTCAAAAACCCTAGACATCCAAAAACCTAGCCCTAGGCTATGAAGCGCCAAAATTCATGTGGGCCTCGTTTGGGTAAGTTAGTACATCAACTTTTCGGGGTCGTAACTTTTGCATACGATCTCCGTTTTAGGTGCACGATAGCCCGTTGGAAAGGTCTAAATGAGAAGAAAAATTTTAGATTGGCCCGAATCAGTGCCTCTATCAATAAATTGGGCCCAAAATCCCAAAAAATGTCATTTAGGGCCTCAAAACGGCCCCGAAAGTTTGGAATCCAAAAAACTGTTGAAAAACTGTCAAGGTGGAAAACTGTTTTTCGAGCCAGTGGAATAGGTGGGTGGAGACCGATATCCACCTAGATTACTCCTCCCTCCTTAAGAAGAAATGGTCTCCTTTTCATTGAGTTCCCCATCAGATTAGGAAATTTCTATTGAATTTGGCCATGGGTGAGCCACTTTCCTTGGTGAAGGAGATGCCCTGCTTTGACAACTCGATAAAGTTGGATCCTTTTCTGTCGAGTGCCCTTGATCTTTGTGTCCACAATATGATCATTGGATGCTTATTGCATGCAGTCAGGGTTGAGCTATGTTGTTGTCAACTGCTCTGTTATCTCTGAGGTGTCCAATAATGGTGGGAAATATGGTAGAAGGAGAGCCACATTGAAGACTGGATGCAGACCAAGGAAGGGTGGGAATGTTGAGCTCAAAATCATTGTCACCCATAGCCTTGGTGATGGTGTATGGCCCATAACGGAGTGGGAGGATATTTTGATGGGGCCCTATAAGGAATTCTTTCTGCAAATGCAACCAAACTTTGTCACCCACCTAAAACTTATGTGGCACCCTATGTTGATCATGGTGTTGTTTGTACTTGGCATTAGACTTCTGTAGAATATCCTAAACCTGTTGGCGGATGTGCTGGATCCACTCAATGAACTGGATGGCTTTGTCAGCTTTTGGTGGAGCAAGGGATGAGTTGACTGCAGTGGTTGCCAGGGGTAGTGCAACACCCATGGGGCCCAACGGTTGGAATCCCAACCCCACCTGAAAGGGGTTGTGGCCAGTTGAGCTATGCAGGGCTCGGTTGTAGCTATGTTGGACATAGGGAAGACTCTCATCCCATGTGTGGGGGTGTTTTGAATTGTACATGCACAGGATATGTACAACCATCTGATTGACGACCTTAGTTTGCCCATCTGTCTGGGGGTGGAAGGCAGTGGATTTGGTGAGCTTGGTATCCAACAGTGACTAGAGGATCGAATAGAATGAGCTGAGGAACCGACTGTCACGGTCTAAGATAATGGTTTGTGGGATACCAAAATGTACCCATACTCATTCAAATAAGAGCTTGGTAGTGGCTTCTATTGTGATGTTCTTCTTGCAGGTGACTATAATCATCGTCTTGGAAAAGTGATCAACAACCACAAAAACACATTCATTTCCCCTCTTGGTGGAGTCCCAACATGTAGTCCATTGAGATGGATTCCCATGACCTGTTATGAGTAGGAAGAGGGTTGTGCAAGCCTTGTTTCTTAGTGGTCAGTTTGGCAATAGCGCAAGCGGTACAGGACCTGATATACTTGTTGACATCCTGTCAAAGTTTCAGCTAGTAGAAATGTTTCTGCAGCACTACCACTGTCTTTTCGATGCCAAAGTGTCCTGCCACCCAACTATAGTGATCTTCCCAAATAAGCTTCACGCGCTCGCTTGATGGAACGCAAAGATGGCCTAGATGGCACAACAGCCCATCTTGAAGACGGAAATTGGTGACCACTGAGTTGGTGCCCAACACTTGGTAGGTGGTGGAGAAGTCGAGGTCTATCTCATAGAGGTGGGGCCATCTTGAGGTCTAGTGACTGCAGGAGTCTAGCACTGTGGTGAGTGTCGCAACTGGAGGTCGGCTGAGGAAGTCAGCAACTCGGTTGGTACTTCCTATTTTATACTTGATGTTGAGGTGGAACTGCTGTAAGTATGTTGACCACTTCTGATGGCGGTCATTCTGTAATTTCCCTTGGGTCTGCATGAACTGTAGTGGCTTGTGATTAGTGTGGATGACTATCTCCTTCCTAAGAATGTAATGTCTCCACTGGCGGAAAGCTTGCATAATGGAGTACATTTATTTGTCGTAAGTAGGGTACTTACAGACAACATCTGATAGAATCTCACTATGATATGCCATGGGGTGGTTGTGTTGAGTGAGAACCATGCTCACAGCATAGTATGAAGCATTTGTCTCGATCTCAAAGGGATGTTGCAGGTCCGGTAATGAAAGTACCGGGGATGAAAACAAATGCTTCTTCAAGTCATCGAAGGCTTGTTGTTGGGACAGACCCCACACAAATCTTTTCTTACCGCCACCCTGGTTACTTGGATGAGGGCCCATGTGATATGAGAGAATCCCATCATGAACCTACAATAGAAATTGGTGAGGCCTAAGAAGCTCTGAAGTTCAGTAAGTGTGGTTGGGACTGGCCAGTCACGGATGACCTGGATCTTGGTTGGATCCACATGCACACCATATTGATCAATGATGTAGCCTAAGTAATGGACCATGTTCATGCTAAAGGAGCATTTTTCCAAGTTTCCATATAGTTTGTGATGTTGTAGGGTGTGCAGAACCTACTGAATATGCCACAAGTGTTCTGCCCAAGTCTTGTTGTAGATGAGGATGTCATCAAGATAAACCACTACAAAATTATTGGTGAAAGGTCATAGGATGTCATCCATCATCCTCATAAAAGTTGTTGGAGCATTTGTCAAACCAAAGGGCTTGACCAGCCATTCAAAAAGACCTTCTTTTGACTTGAAGGTAGTCTTCCATAAATTTGTTTGTTCTATTGGGACCTAGTGTTAGTCAGACTTCAGATCAATCTTACTGAAGTATTTGGCCGCCGTGAGTTGATCAAGGAGGTGGTCGATTCAGGGAATTGGGTATCGGTTTCGGACTGTGATTTTATTCAGGGCCTGTTAATCAATGTGGAGTCACCAGGTCCTGTCTTTCTTCTACACCAGCACGATTGGGCTCCCACAAGGCGATGAGCTGGGATGGATGTGACCCTTGTGGATAAGTTCTTCGATCTACCTCTTGATCTCCTTTTTTCTAATAGAGAGCGACAATAGACTATCCCATTGGGTAGCGATGCTCCTAGGGTCAAATCGATGGGATGCTTGACCTGGCAGTGCAGAGGTACCCCAGTAGGAGAGGAGAAGATATTTGAGTATTCTTCCACGACCTTATCCACTTGATTTTATTGTGTGGAGAGATCGGTCACAGAGGCCCTGGATGTGGCTCTGATCTTTCACTTACTCTGAGAGCGAATCATGAAGAAGACAAATTTCCCGGTCTAAGAGATGACCTTCCTACATTGCTTGGCAGAGATCAAGGAAATAGCACTAGGAGGGATTGTCTCGAGTATCCTATACAATTTCATGTTCAAAGTAATAATAACACTACGAGGCCTGGACTCATATACAACATCATGTTTCCATAAATAAGGTTGTCCCAAAAGAACATTACAAAATTTGAGAAGATCAACATCACACAATACCTCATCCTTGAAGGGCTTGATGTCATACGATAGTCAGCACTATTGGCTAACACGGAGATCGCTTCCTTGGTGGAGCCATCCAATGGTGTAGGGTTGTGGGTGTAGCATTGTCGGCAGGGCCAACCTCTTGAAAACCTCTACTGATATGAGCTTCTTTTGGCTACCGTTATTAATGATGAATTGTAGTGAGGTGCCTTTTACCCACATCTGTGAATGGAAGAGGTGTTCTACTTCTTCTGGCTTGTCTGGTTCACCAAGATGGAGCTTGGTGGTAGCAACGGTGGCACTGGGTTCCACGTCAATGGTCTGTCTTCCCATTTCTGGTTCTGACTCAAATTCAGAACCCACATCTGATTTAGAGGCTTTCACTTCGGCCACCAATGACTTCTTTGAGCAGCAATCAACATTTTTATTCCAAGGCCTCTTATGGAAATCGCACCACTTCCCGATATCTTTATTTGTCTTTCTGATGTCCTGCTTTGCTTGCGGCTTGGACTGGTTGTCCTAATACTATCCATATTTTCTCTGTCCTTTTTTCTATGGGTTGGGGCTGCCCTTTCTTGGATTTTGTTGTGAGGACTTCCCAGGCCCAAATTGTCACGTCTTTTGTTTCAGCTTCTGCTCAATTTTGACGTCATATCGATAGGTTGCTCCCAAGGAAAAGATGTCCAGAAATTCCATTTTAGTTTGGATGTATCTATGAAGAGCATCACGATACTTGAGCACCAGATGTCACTCTGAATCTTTTATACCCAGCTTGGTGCGCAAGGTATGGAAGATATTTGTGAACTCTAACACTGCTTGGTCTCTTTCTTGCCACAGTGTGGTCCATCTAGTATACGAGTCGTCATAACTTTTGACAGGGTAGTATTGTTCCTTAATATCATCCCTGAAGGATTCCCAGGTGGCCATGACTATAAATAATGAGGTTTCCTCTATTTTCTTTTTCTCACAGAAAGTTTCCCACCAATCTTTGACATGGGGAACGACTTTGAAAAGAGCGAAAGTAATATTTTCTCTATTCGAAAAGTTATGGAAAAAAAAATACCCTTCTAGTATATTCAACCACTTGTCTACAACATTTGCGTCTAAATGACCTTCAAATATAGGAATATCGAAGTTTATTTGTACCTTGAAGGGGGCGACGCCTCCACTTGCGGAAGATGTGTCACCTCTTGGCAGCCTCCGAAGAATTTGCATGAAACTATCCATCATCTCATTCCTTTGTTGCGTGAGGGCTTCCCCAAGCAACATTTTGAAAGGATCTCTTGTCCCATCATATTTTTTTTCTCCTTCCATGAGAGGTCGCTTGGGCGTGCGAGAGCTTTTTTCCTCAAGAGAAACAATCTTGAGACCCAATTCTATGTACCCTAACCTCGTTGGGGACATGCATTAAGACGACAAGGAGAAGACCACTATGATACCACTGATCCAGATTTTATGAGCAAAACGAAATGAATATAGATTATTGAAATATGCTTAACACAAAATAACAAAGATACAGTAAAACTGGTTTTCTATTCAATAAGGAAATAAGATGAAACTGTAAATGCAGCGAAAAACAAGCTTGTTGGAATGGTGGCAGCTTATATTTGAGAAGAGATGTGACGACTGTGCTCATTCGCAAGAAGATGGTTACAATGAGGCTCTGAAGGCCTTTTACAATAAACAGGAATGTAAAAAACCCTAGACATCCAAAAACCTAACCCTAGGAGATGAAGCTCCAAAAGTCATGTGGGCCCCGTTTAGGTAAGTTAGTACATCAAATTCTCAGGGTCGTAATGTTTGCATACGATCTTTGTTTTAAGCACACGATATCCTGTTGGAAAGTTATAACAGAGAAGAAAAAATTTCAATTGGCCCAGGTCAGTGCCTCTAATAGTCACCCAGGCCCCAAATCCCAAAAAATGTCATTTAGGAACTCAAAACGGCCCCGGAAGTTTCGAACCCGAAAAATTGTCGAAAAACTGCCAAGGTGGAAAACTATTTTTAGAGCCAGTGGAATAGGTGGGTGGCCATCGATATCCACTTGGATCATGAAGTCAATATCAAGAAGGTTATCAACCGGAGTCCCTTATATTGATGAATGCATCTATGTGAGACGTTCTCCATCTTACAAACCTGTGAGATGTGGATCATTGCAGCTATGTGAGTCTTTCTCTCAGCCTACAAACCTGAGAGAAATCCCCTAAGAAGGGTATGTGGTTCCTTCCTGATACATATATAGGAACATAAATATGACCTCCTGCATTCAAAGAGTTGAGTAGAACTCCAGATGATTATCCAGTGGGAAAGGCAATCTGTTGAGTTAGACGTGTCTATGGCTGAGCACAAGGTGAACGTGTGAAATCCCAAAGTGTTGGGTGCAACGTCATGTGAATAGAAATGAATATGATGTATTAGCCTCCTCTGAGTAGCAGAGTTGATGAGAAGACTCCATATGATTCTTATGTGTGAAGCAGTGGGAAAGATCTATAGAGTGGACGTGCCTGTAGATGAGCACAGGTGAACATGTGAAGATCTAGTTCTTTTTTGTAATGCAGTGAACCAAAGATATGACATCCCTATGGATGTGCCCCTAGTGGATGAGAACTAGTGGGTGTATCATATCCTTTGCTATAAATATTGTTCAAGAGTCAGGCCTGCCTGTAACCCTAATTGTTATGTAAAGGGTACAAGTTGGTCCCACCTTAATGTAATTAATAATAAATGTAAAAGAGAATTAATCTGGTCAATAATAATAATAATAATAATGTGAATTAGAGAGGTCAGCCATGTTGTGCCAATAGACACTTATGTTTATAGGACAAGTCTAATATAAGTAAAGTATGATTCCCCATTGTAGCATCACATCTTTCTTGTGAGTTTGGAAATTTCAGCAAGTACACTTCTTTGGGAAAAGTGCGCACCTCTCTTGGGCACTAGAGTTATAGGGTTTGAGCACCCTCTTGTGTGCTAGGTTTTATCTTGGTGGTGAAGGTATTTATCTTGAAGAATATAGCAAAGTATTTGGTTCTGTTTTCTTCCCTTGTTGAGAAGGGTTTCCCAGGGTACTTCTTGTGTTCTTGTGCACGGTGCTTCTTCTTGTGATCTTGGTTGCTGCAACATTTATGGTTATGGTTAAATGATAAAATGGAATGAACTTCTTGCTTAACCTATTTTATTGAAAAATCAACATGGTATCAGAGCATAGATCTTGAAAGAACCCATTGCACAAGCATCCACCAAGTCTCAGCCTACCTTTTGCAGAATCGGATGACCCTTCTAGGGTTTCCAGAAAATTTTGTACGGCCTCCTTTTCAGTGGTGATTCATCCCTTAATACTTGGACACTGGAGATACTTTTGGAATATAGGAGTACGGCCTCTTCTAGCACATCTCCAGAAGCTCTCAAAATGAAATTCCAAGAAATTTTGATTTTTGGCCCTAGGGTTTCTAGGGTGCCGAAATTTCCTGCAAAATATTAATTCTGGGTTTCTAAAGAAACATTTTCCTGAATCAACAAGCATCTATGTGATACTATCAAATTGATTGTTGGAATTCATAAGTACAATATAATCCAAGGTTTCTAAATCAATCTAATCATTAGGTTTTCAAAGTCCAGTCGGCAACTATTTGAAGAAACCAATCAAATGGAGAACATAACATTAGTAGAAGATAGGCTTGATGGAGCAAGCAACTTCAGCCCTTAGAAATAAAAGCTTCTAGTCACTCGTGAAGAAGATGATCTATTGGATGTGACAACTAAAACTCTACCAACCACAACCACAAATATAGACAAGAACATAAGAAAGGAAGAAGATGTCAAAGTAAGAAAAATAACCATCTACTCAGTAAGAGATCACCTCTAAACTCGTATTGCCAATATGAAGACAACATATGATATGTCTGAAGCTTTAAAAGCAATTTTTGAAAGTGACAACACTCTCAGAGCTCTTACATTAAAGATCCAACTTCAAAGTACCAAGATGACGAAGGGTGACACAGTTGCCCTCTTCTTTATGAAGCTATCAGAGATTAAAGAACAGCTAGAAACCATTGGGGAAATCATGTCTGATAGAGAACTTGTCTTAACCACTCTCCAGAATCTTCCAAAATCATGGGAGCCTTTCATTCAGAGTATCAGTGGAAGAGAAGCTCTACCAACCTTTGATCGACTATGGACAGATTGCACTCAAGAAGAAATTAGACTTATAAATAGAGGAGTGGAAGATTCTTCAGAAGAAAATCATGCTCGTGTACTTCATACAAAGAAGGGAGGAAAATTCAAAAGAAATTTCCGGCAAACATTTAAAGGTGAAAAGTCTTCATCCAATCTAGGTTATCAAAGAAGAGATGTTTCAAAAATTCAATGCTTTAGATATGACAAGTATGGACACACTGCAAGAAACTGTCCAACCAGGAAGAAGGGAAGACAATATGCTTCCGTCACTGACATTGATCCAGATCCACCTCAAAAGAGTGAAGAGAAGAGAGAGGAGAAACACTTCCTCTAAAAGGACATGACTACAAACTAGGTAAATCAATTGATCCATAATTTTATAGTTGATTGCTTTTTCAAATAAATGAAGGATATTATTCCTAGAACAGGAGCTCTCAAAGACTTGGACCATTATCCCTGGTACGGGAGTCCAAACCATATTTAATTTGTTCATTATACAAGAACAAGCAGAAACATTGTCCTTGAAGAAGAGATAGCCTTTCAAAGATCCAGAGAATGTCAAATGGAGATTGACAGTAAGACAAATACCTTACCCCTGTTCAACAGTTCAGAGGGAGACATACCTTATTCCAATTGATCCAGTTGTTCCAGTTGATATATTCATAGATATTGCAGTAGGGCATAAAAAGCCTACCTAGACTCACTCTGCAAAGAGGCAGAGAAACATACAAGCCTCTCAAGGCACATCCCGAGAAATCTAAGGAGATTTCTGAGCTATCCTTCAATCATGAGCCATTTCATTGATGTTGAGCCTCCTTGTCTTAGAAAAGAAATAAGAGAACAGGTATGGCAAGATGCCATAACAGAAGAATACTAGTATGTCTTAAAAGAATGATGTATAAGATATTGTTCAGAGACCAAAAGGGAAGTCTGTGATGACTTCCAAGTGGATCTATAAGATCAAGCATGCAGCTGATAGAAGTGTCAAAAAACACAAAGCAAGATCTATAGCCAGAGGTTTCTCACAAACAAAGGGAGTTGTCTATGATGAGACACTTGAGCCAGTAAGCCCGATACACTTCCATCCGTACTACCATCCATGAGTTGGAAACTATATCAGATGGATGCATTCTTAATGAGTTTGGGTTTTAGCAAGAGCATTGATGATCCAAGCCTATATTATTATAGTGTTGGTGACGAGAGCCTAATTTTGATGACTTATTCAGAAATCCTTGTTGTTCGATACAAGTAAGCTTTGACTTCTGATTTTGAGATGAAGGATATGAGTATGATGCACCACTTCTTGGGACAATAATTATGATAGAGGATCGATGAGATTTTTCTAAGTTGAGGAAAACATACAGTTGGAATATTAAGAAGTTCAGTATGACAGAATGCAAAACCACCGTTATGGATTTGAAGAAAATGAATGATGATGATGATTTAGATGAGATTAATCCACAGCTGATTGGATCATTGATGTATATTGTTAACATCGGGCCTGATTCATGCTATGCAGTGAATGTTCTTAGTCAATACATGATTCAGCCGATACAGACTCACTGGATAGTAGTAAAGCATGTATTGAGATGTATACGAGGCACAGTTGGATATGGCCTGAGATATGCCTCCAGTGTGAACTTGAGTTTGTAGGATATGCCAATACAAATTGAGCAGAGATTACACTGGACTGGAAGAGAACATCTGGTTTTTGTCTTACTGTGAATTTTTCCATGGTTTCCTAATGTAGCAGGAAACAAAATTATGTTGCCTTGAGTACCACAGAGGCACATTATATAGCAATCAGTGTGTGAAGCAATATGGCTTCACAATCTTCTGACATATTTACTTGACCATGATATGGATCCTATGATGATAACCAAGAGTCGTGTGTAAAGCTCCTTGAGAACCCAGTGTTTCCTAATGGATCGAAACATAATGAGATGAAATATCCTTATATCAAAGATATGATGTAGAGGAAAATCGTACACATGCAGTACCCTCCTACACATGATCAGATTACAGACATCTGCACCAAATTAACTTGGTGAAAAATGCCTTCCTAATTGAGAGGGAGTATTGATGACTCCAGCCAAAAAAAAAATTCAGAGACCATATGTGTGAGACTTGGCATGATGAAGAATGACTCCCTAGATGAGAGAGAGTGTTTATGAATGAAGCTATGTGAGACATTCTCCAGTTTACAAACCTATGAGATGTGGATCATTGCAGCTATGTGAGTCTTTCTCTCAGCTTACAAACCTAAGAGAAAACCCCTAAGAAGGGTACGTGGTTCCTTCCTAAGACAGAGCTAGGAATGTAGAGATGACCTCCTCCATTCAGAGAGTTGAGAATAACTCTAGATGATTATCCAATCGGAAAGGTGATCTGTTGAGTTAGACATGCATGTGGCTAAGCACAAGGTGAACGTGTGAAATCCCAAAGTCCTGGGTGCATCATCATGTGAACAGAAATGAAGATGATGTATTAGCCTCCTCTGAGAAGCAGAGTTGACAAGAAGACTCCAGATGATTCTTCTATGTGAGGTAGTGGGAAATAAGATCTGTAGAGTGGACGTGTTGGCATAGGGGCAGACCCAGGGTTCACTCCAAGAACACACCAACAAATCCCTAGCTACTAACCCTTTCGGCAGCACCTACGAAGCAGATGCAGTCTCACCCAAAGCAGCTATGAGGGGGTTGCAGGACAGAGATGTCTACAACCAGGGGAATATCAAGTGGATCTAATAAAATAGAAACACAATATGAACTTATCACTTATCAAGCTAGATCTACCTTGCACAGTTATAGATCTGATCTAATAAAGCAATGCAAACAAAAAAATAACAGCAATAGAGATCAAAGCATCAATCACACATCCACAACACAAGGTATGTGTGGTTCACCCTCTCTCTAGGGCTACGTCCATAGAACTGTGCTTATGATTTATTAAGGAAAAACATACAGTTCTTGTCTGCACTCTCAGCTAGCAGATATTCTTTCTTCTCTCTCTTTCTCTCGCCTTCCTGTGCACCCAGCTGTAGGCCTTGACCTTCGCACACAGCTGAAGATCCTACAATACAATCCTCTCTCTCAACAGAGCTATAACAATGCTCAATATATCATGAACCAACCGACCCAGGTCCTCTTGACATTTATTTATACATTACAATCACTCACCGACAGCTTTAGGTCAAAACCTAGGTGCCAAAACCCTAGGTTTCTAAAACCCTAAGTCAACTTGACCCTCTTTTTCTGGGCTTCACCAGCCTGTCTTTCCTTTCTTCTCACGCGGTGCTCCAAAGCATCCAATGGTGGATTTTTCCACTTTCTAAGTTTTTCTCGATCCATCTCCCTTCCTGATCTATCATCCTCGATCTCCTCATCCAACAGCATCTTTTATGCTCTTTTGCTCACTTAGACCCAGTGATAGTCACTATGTGTCATGTGAAGCTCACTTTTTAACTTTTCTTCCTTGTACTTCACTTCCTTCCATAACCAAGGGCCAATAGGACATGCCTATGGATGAGCATAGGTGAACGTGTGAAGATATGGTTCTTCTGTAAAATGTAGTGAACCAAAGATATGACATCCCTATGGATGTGCCCCTAGTGGATGAGCACTAGTGGGTGTATCATATCCTTTGCTATACATATTGTTCAAGAGTCAGACCTACCTGTAACCCTAATTGTTATGTAAAGGGTACAGGTCGGCCCCACCTTAATGTAATTAATAATAGGTGTAAAAGAGAATTAATCTGGTCAATAATAATAATAATAATAATAATAATAATAATGTGACTTAGAGAGGTCAACCCTGTTGTGCCAATAGACACTTCTGTTGATAGGACAAGTCTAATATAAGTAAAGGATTATTCCCCATTGTGGTATCACATCTTTCTTGTGAGTTTGGAAATTTCAACAAGTACACTTCTTTGGGAAAAGTGTGCACCTCTCTTGGGAACTAGATTTCTAGGGTTTGAGCACCCTCTTGTGTGATAGGGTTTATCTTGGTGGTGAAGGTCTTTCTCTTGAATAATATAGCAAAGGATTTGGCTGGGTTTTCTTCCCTTGTTGAGAAGGGTTTCACAGGGTACTTCTTGTGTTCTTGTGCATGGTGCTTCTTCTTGTGATCTTCATTGCTGCAACATTTATGGTTATGGTTAAATGCTAAAATGGAATGAACTTCTTGCTTAACCTAGTTTATTGAAAAATCAACACCTTGAAAGGGAAGGATTTTTATTATATAAATTTGAACAGATGAGATATGTTTGGGAGGATTCAGGATCATTTGCCACTGTTTGATCTGGTGGAGTAGCATGAGGTTTATCCTTGTGAAATCATCAAGACTTCGCGTTCAGGAGGACAAGTCATCGAGGATCAAAGATCAATGATCAACCTCCATTTAGGGTTTCGCCAGAGTTCTGACGGCTGTAAGATCTAGAAGAGTTGCGTTGGGGATAACCCTTGAAGTCCTTAAAACTTCGCACGTTCGGGAGTTTTGGAGAGTGGAGGAATCAGGATCCTATTGAGCACTCAACACACCCTAAAAATCCTATGTCAAATTTTACTTTTTGAGTACCACTTGATCTTTTTTCACTGTTTGATTCTTCTTCATTGTGGAAATTGTTTCCTTTTCTTGCCTTTTTGACTCTCATTAAATCTTTAAGAGTTTTCCTGAATCCATGAAAACCCACGAATTAAAAGACTTAACTTCTTAAGAAGAATCAACAGCTAAAACCGTTTCACCCGATGCGTCCAATTTCGGAATCGGAAAGTTTTAAAGGATGAAGGAAAATCACTCAGAAAAATCGAAGTCATCGAGCACCGAAATCGATCGGCATCGGCAGAAGGAAGTTTTCGCTCACAACAGGAATCACGCAAAGGATATCACCGATGACTGATCTCTTCGACAGCGGTAAAAGACTAAAAGGGTAAGCATTGAACAAAGAAAGAAATGAGATCACCGATGGTCGATACCTGACACGCTTAACAAAATCAGAAAATATCAAATCATGCTGAACATCATGACTACGCTAGAGGATTTCCTCCGATCACTGAATTCTGAAACATTTTCGGCATCAGGAGTTTTGAGAACGATATCCCACAAGAAAATATGTGGTAGGTTTGTCTCCGGATGCCGATCACTGATACCTTTCGGGCATCGGTACTCCCAGGGTTCGTTTAGAGAGCATAACTTGAATAAAGTCTCGAGCCCAACCAATTCCCACGATCTAAGTCCCAGGTCTTCGGTGCCACGTATCACGAGCTAGTAGTGCCACGTCAGCACCATACGATGAAATCGATCGGCGTCGAAGGTTTTTCGCAGAAGGATATCGATGAAAATACAAAGTAACTCTACGCACCACTAAGTATAAATTTGGGGCTAAGTTACAAGAAAATTTGGATGAAGAATACAATAGATATATATGCAAAGAGAAGAAACAATGCATCCAACCACTACAACCAAAATCCTTTCGTCAAAAGTTTCAACACTTTATACTAGTTTCCCATCGAGATTAGATTACATATAAAAGACATATTCTACCCCTTTTGGCCAATCAGCCGGGTTTACACTAAGAACATGAAAATCTTCAAAAAAAGGAAAACTATCAATATTTTGTGCCACGTCTGAGAATACAAAAAAAAAATAGAACTCGTCAATCATGCCTCCTCTCCACCCGGACTTTCTCCCTGGCTTCTTCGCGCTCCCTGAGATGTTTTCATTTTTTCTTCTTCTGACACCTTTTGTGCTTCATGCAACTGCATGATTGTATCTTTCGCTTCCCGAAGATGTCTCTTGAGCCATGTTATGTTCCCTTCACGACCTTGCGATGTTGACACCTCAAGGGTATTTGCCACCAATTGTCGTCTTAATTCTCTACTTTCTTGGTAGAGTTCAGCAATGGCGAGTTGGGCTTGCTCCAGCTGTTGAGTCAGCTCTCGAACATTAGAACCTGAGGCATATGTAATCCTCATTATGCTCCCGCTCCCCCGACTTGTGGCTTCGACAGGTTCTAGCGGGATGGTGCCTATAAGTTTTTTCTCGGCAGTCGCCCTTGCGCACGACTCTATCAGGATTTGGTTTTCCCCTGCCTCCTTATTTTTCCTTGGCCTCCTCCTTCTCTGAGGTATTTGTTGTTGGCCAGAAGTGGCTTCCAACCTTAGTCCTTCAAGCGCAACTTCTTCCACTTCAGCCTCTGCACCGGGTCATACCATCGTTTCCACGCAAAGGTAGGAATCTCCCTTTCAAGCTTCGGGAATGCCCACAGTGAGTAAAAATGAATTCCAGGTGTTTTGGGGCTCAAGCATGGCACTTCGGCTTCTTTGCACGCCCTGTCTTGCATTTTGAGGAGTTCCCATGGTGCAATAGCATATTTGTCTTATGTGTGAGGAACTTGACAAGGGCCCCAATCAGAAATTTTGATCAGACTGAGCTCGCGAGAAGAATTACCAACAATGCACAAGCTCAGCTGGTGAGTAGAACACATACAGGACATCCAGAATTTATAACAGATTGAGCAGTGACTGGAAATGTGCCAGGGAACACTAGATTCCTAATGATAGGATGTTTTGAAGCAAACTCAAAAAAAATTGTGGCACATCCCCGCGACGAGTATGTTCTGAGGCATGTGAGGTGTTGCCGATAGGAGTTGCAGAGTGTGTGTGGTACGATCACCTAGATTTTTCAATTCCCTAGCCTTCATGATGAGTTGATGATGGTTGATGCACTTGCTGATGCGACTTTTGTTTGCACAACTTGCCTCAACCTAAGGCACCTCACGACTGTCCTTATCACAGGATCCAATTCTTTTGGAACATACTTGTACTTTCAGAACAATTTTTGGCTCTGACATCCTTTCCTGACTCCAAGGGCCAACCGGCCACTGGCATAACTTCAACTCTTATATTTTTTCATACCTGATATTTCATGATGTGTCACGCAGATGTAACCCACTCTAACTAGATAAAATATGATGGCGCTAACAAAAGCAGTGCAAGAAATTCAAAGGATTACAGAGATCACGTAAGTATCAAACAACCAGGTTTAGAAAGCTTTATAGGTATGCACCAGTCTGGATTCTTCACACTTACACTTTATACATATATTTTGACAAGGGTTGTTCTATACTCAATTTCTAAATGATTTTAATTTCAATTGCAGGAAAGATGCCTCCGAGTATTGAGAAAAAATGGCCTAGTAACCTCACCAAGAAATCCAAGAGAAGATGGGACAGAAAATCAACAAAGTGATGAAGGATATCAGACTCCCCATGTTCAACACACCCGATGATGTCAATGACTTGCGCGACACGGTCAAATCGCAAATCGATCAAGATTCATTGTGGGCCAAAGAAATAGAAAAGGTGACAGACACAAGAGAGTTGGGTCAGGTGCGATGGTTTACGGGACACCCGATCAAAGGTCGGGCCATCTTGCAACAGTTGAGTGCCAGTTTAGTTAAGTATCAGGTGCATGCGATAGAGATAAGAGAAATTTACGCAACCCCGATGGAACAACATAGATTTCCATACGCCCACACTTGTGAGGAGTTGTTCATTAGTTGGTTGGAGTATGAGAAAAGCCACCCTTTCAAAGTGATATCTTAAGATGATTGTTCTAAAATTGTTAGGAGAGAACACCATGTGGCGAGTTTTGTTTTGTTTAACTGCACCTTAGCCGTTATGTTTAGTTAATTCTATGTTATAAATAAGAGCATCGACTGATTTGTCAAGGGTCGATGGTTGCTGCAAGAAACTCTTCTATTTTGGTTTTGTTAAGAATTATTTCTGAGCTACCTTTAATATAGAAGTCCTTCTGGACTAGAGACAAGTTATATTTTCATCAAATGCATGTGTGATTGGATGTGGAGAAGAATTATTTCCTATCTCGTCTCATGAATGTATGTTGTAATGAGTAAGAGTTATTAAATCTATTGTTAAGTTATATGATGCAATGTTTTACTGTTCTTTTCTTTAGTGATGAAGATGAATCATTGTGTTATTATGTGATGGATGATTAGAGTAGGTGAATTATTTTTCTTTCCATTATCTTATCGCATGTGTGTTTTCTTTCTGATAATTAGTTTCTCAGATAGTAATTGGATGCTCATACGGTTAACGTAATAGTACTAGGCCTGTGGTATAAAATTGTCATCTGCATGTTTGAGTAGCGGGTTATCCCAAGCTCAGCCTTTTCTCCAATAGTTAAACTTAATCATGTTTTGTGGCCAAGTTGGTTTATACTGGCTTACAATCTTACATCAGTCCCACCTAAGAGAAAATACAAAAAGAGGAAGTCCAAACTAAAGGAGAGGCCTTCGCAAGAAAACATAAATCCCATCGATTAATTGGTCGGATCGCAAGATCTGGAAAACCATTCCACTATTAAACATTGCAGAGTCTAATTGGGCCTCAGTGGTGGGTTTGGTTACTAATGTTGAGTAAAGGGATCTAGTTCCCATCAATAGAATTGGCACTAGAAGGAGGGCCTGAAAGAATGAATGGTTGAATACATATTTCATATAATATTTCAGACAGCCTATAGATTCAAAACAGCCCACATGCATGGCTAGTCATTCCCAAGACAGCGAACACACACTGAGTACACCTGAAACGAGTAACTCACCCAAGCCCAAGGAATAATGTTTGTTCCCTGATATATCTTACACTCTCCCTCACGAGGAATTAAATCAATTCAGAAGAATCACAAGAGCCTACGCCCGATAGATCGGTGCATTGTCTTTTGCTCCGATACTTCCTCGAAGAAAACAAGTAAGAAAACCAGTGGTCAATACTCCCGACGAAGTTTTTGTGCACACATTAGAAGACTTAGTAGATTTATCTCTCACTAAAATCGAACACCCTCTTGACCTGATCCCTGAAACGCCAGTCGACGACTTCTCTAAACCAGATGATTTTTCAGAAGATGAAGAGTTTAATTCAAGAATCGAAGGCATGGAAGGTAACAATGACCATGATGAAGAAAGCGGAAACCCACCATAAAATAATCAACCTTGGTTGGCTAGAGATGCTTTGGCCATCTTGGGACTAGTCCATAATCTTCCTCCACATCCAGAGAAGTTACTTCCTAAGTTCTACCCTGAAACCTCACGATTACTTGAAGATCATATCAAGAAATTCATACTAGCGATCAAACTTATGAATGTTCAACATGAAGACGTAGTATGCAGGATTTTCCCCTGCACATTTGAGAACTCATCCTCTACATGGTATTTTAACTTACCTGTAGGATCCATAACTAGTTGGACTAAGTTTCAGAAGGAATTTTTAGATAAATTTGCCGAAGAAACCACTATAGGAGCTTTGATGGTTGAATTATTCGCCGCCACCATGAGCTCAAAGGAGAAGGTTAAAGATTTCAATCAAAGATTCACAACCATCTTAAACAAATTTCAGCCCAAAGCTAAACCAACTCAGGAGTTGCAAATCAAAGTATATGTTAATGCTCTCCCAGCTTCTATTTCCATGTTTGTGAAGAGGGTTTAGAAACGAACCTTAGATGAGAATTTTGAAGAAGCCAAAATGATAGAGTTCCAGATGAAAGGGTGTAAAGAATACCAGGTCTCTTTGGTTAAGAAAGAAGTTCAACCCCCTCCCAGGAGAGGACTCCTTTTGACTAGACCGCCAGGGAAACAAGTAGAACAAGCTCCCAAAAAGAGGAATGGATACATAGAAGACCTACAACGCATGGTTAAGAAATTATCAAATGAGATCATATACATGAAGAGAAATGCAAGGGAAGGACACCAAGGCCCAAGGCCTTATAAGCCTTTCTTTAAAAGAAACCCACCATTCAAAGAAATTGAACCTCCCCCAGCTAACTTAAATATCAATCTGGGAAATGTAGCATCTGACTCTTTCTGTACTTATCATCAAGAAAACCACTCTGAAAGAGACTGCCCTAAATGGGTCCATGCTATGAATTTGATGGCCAATCGGTTTCTAGACGAGGTTTACCTAACCGAACAACCAAGCGGTTCAGTTATGAATCTTTCCGATCAGGAAGGATTGATCCACCAGAAGATATAACCATGCTGATATGGCATCCTGACCTAATTATTCCTTCTGATGACCTATTCAGGTTCAAGAACCACCCGCAGAAGTCTCGGTCGTGCAAACATGAAGTAAAGGTCCACCTGTCTCAAAATATATTGCTCCTACCCAAACTCCGGGAGGAAGATCAAATCCCAATCACCCGAAAGCACCTTCTGCTCCCCGTAAGAACCCTATAAGCATCCATACCCAAGAATCGCCCAAACTGGATTACAATGTAGTTGAAGATTTGAAGAAGTTGAAGGCTAATATATCAGTTATGGACATATGCAGAATCCCTCAGTAAAAATACTTCCTGCTACAAGATTTGAAATCAATAGAAAACCCTACGATAAGCAATGAACAACGAAGAAATCTAAATTCCACAGATCTCGTAAATAAACCAACTATGAACACTTGCTCAGAAGATAAGAAGGGAAAACCTTTTGTCCCACCATTCCTTTTAACGTTTGAAGTTTTCAACAAGAACCTCCACAATTCTTTGGTCGATTCAAGAGCATCTTCCAACGTTATGCCCTTGTCTATTTGCAAGAAATTAAATGATGTTCCTCTCAAAAGTGATAAACATGTAATACAACTAGACAAAACCCAGGTCAAAGTCATGGGAGAACTCAAATATGTAATGATCAGAATAGCGACACATCCTAATTTTGTGCAAGTAATCAATATTATCATAGTAGATATCCCATAAGATTATGGGTTGTTATTAATCCAAGATTGGTCTGAAAAGTTAAACAGATACTTTAGTACAGACTGGGCACACCTTTGGCTACCGCTGAAGGGATACAAGAATATGATCAAAATCGATAGGGAAAGGTATCTAAAACATACTGTCACTAACCTAGAAACCTTGAACGAACCCTCATCGACAGATTTCCCTATGCTAGGCAATTATTCCTACGACTCCTACTTCAGGAACTTCCCCCCTCTCTCATCTTATGTCCCTCTCACTCAGAATTCTGAAATGGTTTTTAAAGATAAATCGTCGATATTGAAAGAAGAAACTCTCCTCTGTCAAGGAACTGTGCTAGAAATTGCAGAACAAAAGATAGGGGAGTCAGAAGGTAATAAGAAAGAGAAAACAGATAGCTTTGGCTCATAGATCTGGACCATATACTTTGATGGATCTAAATCACAGGAAGGATCTGGAGCGGGATGCATCCTCATTGATCCAAAGGGTAAACGTCATTTCCTATCCTGTAGACTTGACTTCGACAGCACGAACAACATTTCCGAGTATGAAGCTCTACTACAAGGACTAAAGAAATCCATAAACTTAAACATCAAAGAATTGAAGGTTTTCGGAGATTCTGAGATTATCATTAGGCAAGTAAGGAATACTATACATTGCAATTCTCTGCACCTAAAGAATTATCAACAGGAAGTACATAGGTTAATAGAGAATTTTTAAGCTTTCAATATTACAGCGATCCCTAGAGAAAAGAATATCCTTGTTGATTCCCTGGCCACAACTACTTCAAGGCTGTCACCCCTAGAGGATTATGAAGCCTCTACAAACCATCAGTGCCTAACAACATTTCTAATTGGAAGGTCTTTGAATGGGGTGAACAGATCATAAAATTTATGACTAACCAAAATAATTTTAGGGACTTAGCTATTGATGATGAATTATTCCAGGAGAAATCAACAAAAACTGATCCCCAGACATGTCAACCAACTGACAAGTCGAAGTCTCACGTCATCCCGAAAGGGGTAGCTAATTTAGAAAATCTTTTTGACCTGAAAGAATGATTTAAGGGGACAAAAAATGCTAAGACCAATAGTTCTTGTCCCATGCATGAAACTATAAATCTCAGAACCCCAGAAAACCCAAAGAATACAAATCTCGGCAAGACTATATCTAAAGAGGAAATAAAGGCTTATCTCAAACTGTTCAGACAATATCAAGATGTCTTTGCATGGTCCTATCGAGATCTGAAAACTTATGACACCCGTATCATTCAACACACTATACCATTAAAACCTGAAGTTAAACCCTTCCAATAGAAGCTCCGGAAGTATCACCCATCCCTGGAACCTCTCATGTGTTAGGTGTTGAAGAAAATTTTTGATGCCAAAATTATCTTCCAGGTTAGGCATTCCACATGGGTTGCAAATTTGGTTCCTGTGAGGAAAAATTCTGGAGAAATCCAATTATGTGTAGATTTTAGAAACTTCACAGAGCTTCATAAAAGTACAACTACCCAGTCCCACCAATGGAGAAAATCTTGCAGACCGTGTCTGGCTCTGAGGTTTTCTCTCTACTGGATGGTTTCTCGGGTTACAACCAAGTTCTGGTGTGATTAGAGGAAGACCATTTGAAAACTACCTTCTGAACCAAGTGGGGAACTTTCGCTTACAAACAAATGCACTTCGGGTTAACCAACGCAGGGGAAACCTTCCAAAGGGAAATGGACGTAGCATTTCAAGGACTGATCAAGAAGTGTGCGGTGGTGTATCTGGACGATGTAACTATGTATTCAAAGAATGGAGAGGAGCACATCCAACACCTAACCCAAATTTATGAAAGGTGTAGAAAATACAGTATATCTTTAAACCCTAAGAAAAATATCTTTGGTGTGGAGGAAGGAAATCTATTAGGTCATATTATATCCCAAGTCGGCATTCATATAGACCATGAGTGAGTCAAAGCTATAACTCAAATCTTGTTACCTCACAACAAAAAGAAAATGCAATCCTTCTTCGGGAAAATCAATTTTGTAAGAAAATTCACACCTAATTTCGCCGAGATTGTCAGACCACTACAAAAAATGATCTGCAAATATGTTGAATTTAATTGGTACGATGAACGAAAGGATGCCTTCAACAATATTAAAACTGCTATATCTCAAGCCCTCCTGTTACGAAGCCCCGATTTTAACAGAGATTTCTTCCTCTATACTTTCACTTCCAACCAATTGATAGTTGCAGTATTGACTCAGAAGGATGATGAAAACAACGAGGCCCCGGTGTCTTTCATGAGAACTAACCTCCAAGGATCCAAACTCAATTATCCTGCTATAGATAAACAGGCCTATGCAGTATATAAAGAAGTAAATCACTTCCGATCTTACATCCTCAAGAACCATACCAAAGTAACCATACCTCATCCTGCAGTCTGATCCTTGTTCACTCAAAAAGAGATGGGAGAAAGAAGAGGGAACTGAATGGCAGTAGTTCAAGAATTCGATCCGGATATAAAACCTGCCAAACTAGTTAAAGGGAAAGGGTTATGCAAGCTTGCAGTTGAAGCCCGGTACCAAGTAAATGAAGATGTCGGTTGGGAGAATGAAATGGCATTATGGTGTGGTGAAGCTTCATACACTTCCCCAGGACCAAAGTCTTGGTATGAGAATTTGACTTATCTCTTGCACCATGGAACTTGCCCAGAAAATCTCAATCCTAGGAAAAGGAGATCTCTCAGGTTAAAATCCTCACAATATCGCCTCATAAATTCGGTACTCTTCCGAGTCAATTATGATGGGGTGATTTTAAGATGTTTCGAACGTGAAGACATGGACAAAGTTCTGAGGGAAATCCATGATGGCCCTGTCAGGGGACCTTTTGCAGGAAACACCACCGCTCATAAGATACTGAGAGCTGGTTATTATTGGCCCACTTTGTTCAAGGATGCTCACACTTACTCTAGAAACTGTAAAACTTGTCAAATAAGCACTGGGAGAGAGAAGAGAGTAGTGGTTCCACTCCAACCAGTGACTATTTCTAGGCCTTTTGAGAAATGGGGGTTAGATATCATAGGAGAAATTACACCAAACTCTTCAAAACAACATAAGTATATACTTACTACCATTGATTATTTCACGAAATGGGCAAAGGCCATCCCTTTGACTCATGTAAACGAGAAGGTGGTAATTCAATTCATAAAACAACAACTGATCACAAGGTTTGGTGTCCCTTCTGTACTAGTTTTTTATAATCTTACTTCTCTTCTACCCTGTTGAAAAAGTTTTCTCTAGACAAAGGAATCATAATTAGGTACTCTGCGAATTATTATAATGGGGAAATGGAGTGGCAGAATCAACTAATAAAAACCTAGTGAGGATATTGAAGAAAACGGTTGCATACAACCAAAGGAATTGGAATAATATACTCCACAACACTTTATGGGCCGATAGGGTCACACCCAAGGAAGCTATAGGAAATTCCCCATACTTTATGGTATACGGGTAGGAATCCATTCTCCTGAACGAGATTTATCTTCCATCTCTTCAACTAGCCCAAGATTCCATGGGACAGCCTTCATCAGTCATACAACAGAGAATAGACACCCTTCTTATGTTGGAGGAAGAAAGGGAAAAGGTTAAATCAAAATCCATATCCCACCAACAGATATTGAAAATATGGTTTGAAAAGCATAAGGCCAAGTAAAATAATTTTGAAGTAGGAGACTTAGTCCTAAAATGGGATAGATCAAACGAGCCTAAAGGCAAACACTCTAAGTTTCAAAACCTATGGCTTGGACCTTTCTAGGTGGCTGAGAAGATTGGGGCAGGCACTTATTGGTTAAAGAATCTAAAGGGGGGAACTTGACGCCCTCCCAGTAAATGGACAAGCCCTAAAACAATATTTCTATTAAAAAAAAAAATGTTTATGTGTGTGCTTTCATAATTTTGTTTTTAGATAGTTCAATTGCGAAATACATTTTTTATTTTTCTTTGTTTTATTTCTTTGCGCTTTTGAATGTTGTGTTTAGAAAGACAATGTTTGACCTCACGTCCTACGACATGGCGAACTCTGTTCCTAATTCATCGCTCACATACAACACGAGAAAGCATCGGGGAACCTGCGGTTGCTCTGAGGAGTCCTCTATCTAACATGCACAAATGAACACCTTTGAAGAAATGTAGAAGTGTATGCCATGTGGTCTAGTGAAACCTTAAGGGAAAGTTGGTAAGCTGAAAAGGAATACATGAGCCACGAAGACAAAGCTAGCAAAGGATTCACCTTAACCATCTCATTTTGCAAATAAACAGACATCATCCTCTCCAACTCACTCAGGGCATTCTTCCGAAATAAAATTTACTTTATCAAATGAGTGAACAGCAGGAGAGGGTATGCAGATAACTCCGTCGGAGCTATGGACACTCGCTGGCAGCAGAGTAAGGTCTGTGATGTCGGGGTGACTTTGTCGAGGCTATGGACACTCACTGGTAGTGGAGAAACACCGTAGCAAGTGATTAAAGGTAACTAAAGGCTTAATGCCAGTGAATACTTTCCTATATTTTTTCAAAAAGGGCATGAGTCAAGGTCACAAGAAACGAAGGAGGAATAAAGGTGGAAAAATCCACAGGCAGACCCGGAAGCATCAACTGGAGAATTTCAAATGCAAGGGTAAAAGAGGCTCTGATTTAAAACTAGATAATTTCTCCACCAGCTTTTGCATCAACCGAGCCTGAAGGAGGAACAAAGATTCTGCTTTCACCCAGTTAGTCGCCATTTGTTGAGCACTCAACACACCCTAAAAAGTCTATGTCAAATTTTACTTTTTGGGTACCATTTGATCTTTTTGCACTGTCTGATTCATCTTCATTATGGAAATTGTTTTGTTTTCTTGCCTTTTTTACTCTCATTAAGTCTTTAATCGTTTCCCTGAATCCATGAAAACCCACGACTTAAAATACTTAACTTATTAAGAAGAATCTGTTATCACCCCATAATTTATGGGAATCATCTTATGATTTGGATATTATCTGCATCTGGTGATTTGGTTCACAAATGATATTGCATTCTTCAAATAATTTGTGTAAAAGAAAATAAAAAGAAAAAGAGAAAGAGAAAAGAGGGCAGAAAAGAATTGAAGCAAAGGCCCCATGCAATAATAACAATTTGGTCATACCTTTCAAGCATGACCAAGTTCTTTTAAATTTTCAATGCTGATAGGTTAGTGAATGCATCTGATCAGACTGTCTAACCCTGATCAGATAGCCCCTAGGTTAGAATTAGTGAATGCATCTGATCAAACCATCTAATCCTGGTCAGGTAGCCCCTAGAAAGAATAAAATCTTGACCCAACTGTTTAATCTGGGTTGATTTCCTTGTGACAGTAGGTTAGGACATAGGTTAATTGTTTTGCCCACTTGCTGAAATAAAGCCAGATTGATAAAGCTGTTTCTCTTTGACTCCAAAGCCCAAATTCATTTGAATTGATGCCCCCCTTGTTGGTGTGTGTGAGAGTTATCGAAAGAAGCCCATGAAAATACCCTTATCCTAAGTTTTCCCCACACATGATTTATCCGCCCCCCTACTATGTCTCATTCACATTTCAAGGGCATAAGATCGCGGCGCTGAAATCAACGGCTCACAGTTGATTCCGGACCCCCCCATCCATTCTGCCTTTAACGGAGGGGTGGGGGTCCGGAATTGGTTATAAAAGGCGCTCAGATCTGAACGGTTCTCAATCCGGCGCTCAAATCAACGGCCCACAATGGATTCCGGACCCCCCCCCTCCGTTCTGTCTTTAACGGAAGGGGGGGGGTCCGGAATCAAGAATAAAGGGCGCGCAGATCTGAACGGCTATCATTCAAGCGCGCAGATCGTCGGCCCCTGATCGTTTCCGGGCCCCCCTTGGTATTCTGTCTTTAATCAAAGGGGG
>SNQJ01S0081701.1:5754-17800 GCA_010110895.2 Picea sitchensis
AAAAAGCTTAAAATGGGGTTTCTCTTATGTTATGAGGTATAAATTTTAGTTTTTTGTTTTTTTTTTTTACATTATATGAATGGTTTTTATATAATTATTGGTTTTATTTTTTTTTCATATTAAGGACTATGCCATCAAACCCATGAGACCAACCATTAACTTTGTTGAATCTAGGCCAAACTAATATTCAAGGAGAAAACCAAGTTGAAACCTAATCATGTTGTAAATGGGAGGTACATGCACCAATGGGTTGTAATGTGACACTAGCTCATTTTACAAGGCAAACAAGACATTAGAGTACCTTGAAAATAAAATAAAATTTAATTGACTATGGATGCTTATTCAAATATACCTGACCTAGTGATGTATAAACATAAGGATGATAAACATAATGTGTGATAGTGCAAGTTATCTTATATTATATGAATATCTATAATTATATAACAAGTTATATATATATATATATATAATATTGATAGTATTAGTGCGAGTATTGTGAGTTATAGTGAATAATCTGTGTAATTATTACAATTTTATAAGCATGTTAAGGTGAATAGTTACTTGTATAATACAAGGCCTTACCATATTAATGGTTATTTAGTGAGTTAATGATAGTAAAGGGGATTTGATGCACATTAGCGAGTGTGTTATAGGGCTGGCATAGATAACAATGTAAGAAAGTTAGTAGCTTACCCCGACAAAATTACCAAGCTTAGAGGCTTTTGACCCCGACCTTTAGCCACTTACCTTATAAGAGTAGTGTCTATTTACAAACAAGTATAAAGAACTTACGCCTAACCCTATGTTTTCAAGTATAAGTTTGAGAAAATGTGGAATTCCTTACACTCTTTCCCTGATAAGTGTTTGGCTTAATTAAGATTCAATTATTCAAGATGGTTAGTACTCGGGTAAATTGAGGCCGAGGGGAAATGCTGATGTTGCCACCACATTCACCTGAATAAGTTCTCATTTTGTGCTCCTTAAAGTCTATTAATGAGACATTAAAGGGATTCTAGTCAGTAGATGTCGAAGTGGAACCCCCACCATCAAGAATGGGTAACCTTGAAGTTTCGAGGGAATCAAAGGGAGAGCCTCCATAAGTGGACATCACCAGAGAACTACATAAGATTAAACTATCAGAGTTTGTTCGGGGTCATGCAGGTGAAAACAAAGAGGCATGGTTTGAAGGAATGGATTTATGTTTCACCTTAAGAGACTATTCTTCCACATCAAAGGAAACGATAATGATCTTTCAATTGAGGGACAATGCCTTGAACTGGTGGGGTAATTTGGAGAGGAAATTGCACCTTACCCCAAACACCATCTCATAGGAGCTTTTTGAGTAAAGGTTCTGGAGGAAATATTTTCCTTCTTACTATGATGAACAACAAGTAGGAGCATTTCATGCTCTAATTCAGTGAAACTAGAATGTGGAAGAGTACGAGATAAGGTTCATGGAGTTTGTAAAATATGTCTCGTACATGGATACCGATCAACGATAAGCATAACATTTTTTGTATGGGTTAAACCCTAAGATAATGGCCATGGTACGGATATAGAAACCATCATTAGTAGTTGAAGCAGTTGAAAATTATCATTACGTGGAGGGGCACATGAGCTTAAACAAAGGTATGATATTAACCATTCCAGAACATCCTATATTCTTGGGGAAGGCCCCTAAGAATTTCTCCATGGGAGGAAGCTCTAGGCCACCTCCTTATGGAAATAGAGTCACACCTAGAGAAGTTACAATAGGTATTTCAATGGCAGCGAGTGCAACATCCCACTCATATCCAACTGTGACACAAACAAGTCCATGACCTTCTCGAGGAACAATTAGTAGGGGCAAGGGTTCTAGGGGAAGGAACTCATTTCAGAGATCGTCACAGGGAAGTGTACAGGTTCCATCTCGTGTTACTTGTTGGGGGTGTGGAGGACCTCATTACCAACGTGATTGGCCAGAGTCGCAAGAAGGATTTGTGCATAGAGAAGGAAAGGCCCTGATGGGAAGAGTGAGTAGTAGCTACCATATTTATGCAGTGGTTAATAACCACCAGGAAGAGCATCAATCCACTGTGGTGGAGTCGTCAAGTATGCTAAATCATATCAATGTTAAGATTTTATTTTATTCTTGTGCTATAGATAGTTTCATTTCACCTTTTTCATTAGAAAAGTGTGGGTTGTAAGCCTACGATCACGATGACTTTAAACAAGTCGATATGGCTTCGGGGGAAAAAGAATCATTAGGGCCTAGCGTCGATAATTTTCTAGTATACTTGGGAGTGTGTACTACTAGATTGAAGCTGTATGTCACTATTCTAGGGACATATGACCTAATCATTAGAATGGACTAGTTAGAATCCCATCGAGCTTTGGTAGATTGTTTTGCGAAAAGGGTGATTTGTGTTGACGATGAAGGAAGGTCAGTAGAGATCCACGGTGTAGGGAGGAAGGTGTCTCTACGCTTTATCTCGACCATGAAGTTTAAATATTGTATGAGGAAAGGTTGTCGATTATATGTAGTGGAAGCCTTCACTGAAGGGAAAGGACCCTCCATGGATCAATATCTAGTATTGTTGGAGTTTGAGGATGTTTTTATGAAAGGGTTACCAAGGTTACCTCTTGAGAGGGAGCTTGATTTTACCATTGAGCTAAGACTTGGTGTGGAGCCAATTTCCAAGACATCATATAGGATGACGATGCCAGAACTTTGTGAGTTGCATATGAAGTTGAAGGAATTACTTGAATTAGGGATAATAAGGCCTAGTGTCTCACCTTGGGGTGCACAAGTAATTTTTGTCAAGAAGAAGGATGGTTCCTTACGACTATGTATATATTACAGGGACTTTTACCATGCTACAGTGAAAAATAGTTACCCAATGCCACAGATAGATGATCTCTTTGATCATATGAAAGGAGAAACAATTTTCTCAAAGAAGGATCTACGATCAGGGTATCACCAATTAAGGATTAAGGAAGATGATATTTCTAAAACTTCCTTTCGAACTTGGTTTGGGAATTACGAGTTTGTTGTAGAACCTTTTGGTTTGACCAATGCATCAACACTATTAACGAGCCTCATGAATGGTGTATTCCAAATGAAATTAGATTGCTTTATATAGGTCTTTCTTGATGATATCCTCATATATTCCAAGAATGAAAGAGAACATGAGGAACACTTGTGGGTGGTGTTGTCATGCCTTAGAGAGAACAAATTGTATGGCAAGTTGTCGAAGTGTTCTTTATTCTAGAAGGAGATTCACTATTTAGGTCATATCATTTGTAGTGAAGAAATCTGTGTTGACCCAGAAAAGGTGAAGGACATTATGGAATGGCCAGTGCCAAAAAATGCTCATGAGGTGAGAAGCTTCATGGGGCTAACTGGTTATTATTGTAGGTTTTTGGAAGGGTTATCTAAGATAGTGAAACCTATCATGACCTTTCAGTGCAAGGGGGTTAGGTATGAATGGATAGAGGATGTGATATTGCATTCATTGAGCTTATGCATCAAAATTGGGGGCCATGCTAATGCAGGATGGGGGAGTGATAGCATATGCATCAAGAAAGTTTAAGAAACATGAGGAGATTTACGCTACTCATGATTTAGAGTTGGCAGCTGTAATTCTAGATCTAAATATTTGGAGGCATTATCTAGTGGGATGAATCTTTGAGCTCAAAATAAACCATGAAAGCTTAAAGCATCTCTTCACTCAAAGGGATCTCAATTCTAGGTAGAGGCGATGGAGTGAGTTTATGAGTGAGTACGATTTTGGAATTTCGTATATAAAGGAAAAGGAGAATGTGGTTGCGGATGCCTTGATCAGGAGACCACGTGTCTTCTCCTTGGTACCCTTAAAACTTATTCCGAGGGAGCAAGTGTTGGGGAAACTTCTTGGAGATAGTTTGTATTTAAATGTTACTTCAATCCTCCAGAGTGGGAGGAAATTAGATCCAAAGTATTAAGGATATATCCTATAAGCAAATGGATTATTAAGATATCATTGAAGGATGTACATCCCTGAGGTTGGGGATTCTTGAAGCATCATACTCAAGGAAGCCCATACAACACTTTATTATGCAGATCCAGGTGTGAAGAAAATGTATGTAGACATGAAGCATGATGTAGTTCATTGCGTCGCCAAGTTCCTAGAGTGTCAACAAGTGAAGGCTAACCACCACCACCCGACAGGTATCCTACAACCACATGATGTTCATATGTCCAAGTGGGAAGTCATTTCTATGGATTTTGTTGTGGGATTTCCACTCGCATCGTATGAACACGATGCCATTCTTGTGATAGTTGATAAGTTGAGAAAGAGTGCTCATTTTGTTCTGGTTAGAGACACTTATGATGTCAATGATGTGGTATGCATGTTTATAAGTGAGCTCATATGTATGCATGGGTTACCTAAGAAGATCATTTCAGATAGGGACTCTCGATTCACATCTAGGTTTTGGACAATTTTGTAGTCAACGTTGGGAACTCAATTGAACTTAAGCACAACATATCATCCTGAAATAGATGAGAAAACTGAGAGAGTAAATCAGGTTATGGAAGACATCCTTAGGATGTATGTTATGGATAATCAATCCCATTGGGAGAAGTACTTACCATTGGTAGAGTCTGCCTACAATAACAGTTTTCATAGGTCCATTGGAATGCCACCCTATGAAGCTTTGTATGGAAGGCCATGCAAGACACCATTGAGTTGGGAAATGTTAGAAGACCAAGTGATAGTTAGGCCAAAATTGATTCAATATATGGAGGAACAAGTGATTCAGATTAGGCAACAACTAAAGGAAGGATAGGATAGACAGAAAAGTTATGTTGATGCACATAGGACTGACCAAAGTTATAAAGTGGGAGATCAAGTTTTTGTTTGTATCAAGCCTAATAATAGTACCATTCAGTTCAGGAAGGGGAAAAATTTGTCCCCTCGATTTATAGGACCATTCAAAATCCAAGAGAGAATTGGACTAGTTTCCTATTGTCCCATAGTGCCACCCCACTTGCATAAAACTCATAATGTTTTTCATGTATTTGTTCTATGTCATTATGTTGCTGACATATCTCATAAATTGAATTGGAAGGAATTGTAGGTATCAAATGCGGGAACCCTCATGATTGAACCATTACTCATATTGGACCATAGGGTCCGACAAATAAAAAATCATCTGGTAGACAAAGTTAAGGTCCAATGGGACAAGTATATCCTAGGATTTGCTACTTGGGAGGATGTAGAGACCTTACAAGGAGATCATACCTCACATTTTTTACCACCTCGAGAATATGTTTCCTGAAGGTTGGGTGTATGTAATGCCACCTTTTGACTTAGATAGCTAGAATTACTTAAGGCCTAATCATATTTTGTTTTCTATTTACTGTGAAACTATTAATGGTACACTTGAAATTTTAAGACATATGGACGTATGTTTTCAATTCTATTAATGTTTATCATTATTTGAATTATCATGGATATTATGCAACCTATTTATAACTTGAAATTTTTTACATTTAAAGTTGTTGGTACATGGATATCGAATTGAKGATATCATTAAATGCATTTACATGATTATAATGYATGGATATGTATGAGTTTGTGTTATAGACTAATTTGCAGGTCAATGGGMTATGAAATAGCTAAAGGATAATGATAATAAAAGGTTGATGTTCTGAACATCGAYCGAGAAACAATATGGTATGAATCTTTGTATGTGAAATTATGTTGATTCAAATGCATTTCTATGATATGTGGACAAGTGCAGGTTTTTYAGGTGGCGAGACTACCTGAAACTAAATATATGATGACAAAATTCCCAGCAACATAGTGCCACTGTATGGTCCATGGTAGGGTGTTGACCCTAGTTCTATTAGGAGGGGTGGAAGAATCTACCACTGTGTATCCTCTGAAACTTGAAGTCATGGGAGGACGGTGTTATCTCACACTCTTCTAGACATGTGATGATGACTACTAGTTTCCTATTGGGGAAGCTTGGTCAAGAGAGTTGACACTTTTGCTTACGGGTTCTATCTGGAGTTAGGTCAATATAGTTGACTCTCCAAGTTAGTCCAGTAGAGGAAGGATAGGGAAGGAAGATGGAAGTAGGTTAGGGAGGAAGGATGACTAGAATTAGTTGAGAGTGTGTGGATTTTCCACCTTATAGTAGAATTTCTTTGTTTCCTCTTGTTCATATATATATATTTTCTTAACTAAACTTCAATTATCTAAGTGAATGTTTCTTGTGCTAAATTATTATAATTAAGGGGGTTTTGTGAATATTTTAAATGGTTTACTATTCTTTATGAAATGAGTGACATTGTTGATTATATTGGATGCATACAAGAATTAATTTAGGTGTGATAATTATTTTCATTAGTACATGTGCAAGTCTTGTATGTGCTAGCTACACATGCATGCCTTGCACATGCACACTAGTATGTATAAGTGTTTTAAATTGATGATGTTGTTTATCTGATATGGAAGTGTGATTCATGTATCATTATCCTTGTATTGTAAAATACTCTAACTTTGGGATGAAGTTGATTGAAGGGTAGGTGTATGTAACAACCCAATTTGATTTTTATTGATCATAGTTTGTTAAATTAAATTAAATTAAATTAAGTATTAAAATAAATACATTTGAATCTTTTACTATTTTATTATTTAATGGTAGGTGAGGGAATTAATGAGGGGATAAGGAAGTTGGGAATTGAAGGAGGGAGGGGGATTCGAGAGAGGGGATAAGGAAGGGGTTAGAGGACTTGGAAGGGGGTTCTTTTATTTTTGGGAAAACATGGGTAGAAGAGGAGGAGAAGGGGAGGATATTGCAAGGGAGAATATTGTTTTGGGGGACTTTTACAGGGGCACTACTATTGCTCGGAACTTTGGGCTTGGCGACCAGGAAATTGCAAGGATTCCTTGAGCTAGGGAGATGGAGAGTCTGTTCCTAGTTGGCTAGGAGGTAAATATTCATTTTTGGGCAGTTTGGGCAAGAACACGAGCAAAGGAGAAAGGGGCTAAATCAACCAGAAACTACAGGTCGAGGTATGTATTTTACTAGATGATTTGTTGTATTTATGTTGTTGTTATTATGTTGTCTATTTACCAGTTTATTCCTAGTATAAATAAAATCCCAAACTAAATTGTAGTCATTACAGTAGGAGAAATTTATTTTTTTGAGGCCCTGAAAAAGGTCTTACAAGATGCAAATGAGGGAATTTATTGGTCCTTATCTAGATCCTTGACCTTGATTCTCACTAGGGATTTCCATTATTAGGAAGCATATTACCTTGGATTGATGTCTCCTTGATGTTTGAAGCTCCTAAGGCTATCAGATCCACCTTTCACACAGGTCTGTCCTTGATCCTCTTTAGATTGATCTGTACCAGAATCAATTTTTAGTTGTCCCTCTCCCCGAAACCTTGGACTAGGACCGTTGAGCATTATAGATGTATGTCGCTGGCATTTCGTTTCCTAATTCTTGTTTTCTACCTGTTGCATTTGAATCATGCATACTGGTCTAGCGTAAGGACATTTTCTTTGATTTGATCATATTCCCAGTCCTCTCAATATTAGTAGGTCAACCCTCTGAGATGTGTATATTGATTATATTGACCTATGTTGTGTGTCTTGGTTGGCATCGATCTCCTTTTACCACTCATTACTACTTCTGACATTGATTCTTCATATAATTTTTCATCTCTTTCCCGTTGCAGCTAAATCACCGTGTTCTTCATCGCCATATGACATAGCTCCTCTCCTTGATGCCCGGTTTCTCAAAACCTACATTATATTCCTTATTCCTAATTTTGGCCCCTAGGTGTAAAAACCTAATTAATGGAGCTGTCAAGGGGCATGGAACCTTGACTTTAGTGTAATTTGACCTAACTTCCTAATTTGTATTTTTATTTTTGTTTTTATATATATATATATATATTTTATTTATTTATTCCTATTTTACACTTTGTTTTGGTAAAACCACATGGTTTATTTCCCCATGATTTCTCTCCATGTTTCTCCCTTAGAATTGCTTTAGATATTTATTTTTACATAGGGGGAAACTAATTCACTTTTGATATTTATCTTTACTTGGGGTAAATATATTTTTACAAGGATAAACCATTTGTCTTACATAAACAAACCATTTGTTACCTAGTGTGTTTTGACCAAGACCTAAGGTGTAATATGTATATCCTTATTTTTAATTTTTTTTTTCATATATTCATAAAACAAAAAAAATAAAATTGACTTTTCATTATTTTATATATATTCATTTTTTAAATTTCATTTTAATTTTGTTTCCCTTTTACTGTCCCTAAACCCTAAGTTGTACATACTCAATTTATTTCTCCTCTTTTGATTTATTTTTAATTTAACCTTTATTATTTTTACTCCCACTCATTAAAATCTTAATGCAATTCCCATGAGACTTATCCCCAAGTCTCTCCCCATTGGTCCCCCCATTTTATCCATGATAATTCCCATAAAAAATTAACAATTAAGACAACCCCCCCTTTTTTTTTTGGGAATCCTTCCTATCTTCATGGAATCCCTACCCCTCCTCCCAAACACCTAAGAACAATATGAATATCTTATTAAGATTTCAAACCTAGCTCATCGTGACTCAATTTTATGTTTAGCATTATTTTATAATATTTTTAAACCATTGGAATGGCCCATCATAATGGTGCCATCGGAGCTCACCCATCACTCCTTGAGTTCACCTTCCCAACCATCAGAATCTGAGAGTCCATTGGACTCTGAGAATTCATCGGATTCAACTCATCATAGTGAGCTCGTCAGAGTGGGATACACTCAAACTTACCTCCGACCATCGAAATTTGATAGAAACCCATCAAAATTAGCAATAATTTAATATATTTCTGGGAAGTGTGCACCCATCGAGACATGCATTATTTTAATATTTTTTGGAGGATTTTTCCATGTGAATTTTTTTAACATTTTTTTTGGGACCCATTGGAATTTATGTTGTTTTAATATTATTTTGGGGAGACATGCATTCATCAGAGTGGACTCACTCTAATAGCCCATGAAAGTGATAGTCCATCATAGTAGCTTATGTAATTTACCACTATGGCCACTATCACTTTGTTAAGGTGTTTGGGATGCATTTCAATGTATTGATTTGGAACTTAGGTTATATTTAGTTTTAGAAGGGGGGATATTTAATTATTTTTTATTTTATTTATTATTTTTTATTAAAAAAAATCATGTAGATTAGGGGTAATTTTACTAATTTTGTTTATTAATTGTAATTAACATATCTTCATGTAATAAATTTTATTTTGTTTTATTTTTTTATTATTTTCTTAATTTTTAGGAGGAAAATTAGCTAAAACTATACTACAAGCCATGGGTCTTATGCCTTACCAGGTTCTTATTCAAATTAGCTATATGGGATAAAACCATTTAAACCACTAAGTGTTAGATTCTTTTATGCACATGGGATTTTTATTTGCAACTTAAGGATAAACAACCCATATACACCCACATACATGATCGATTACTATTGAGTGAAAATTTTCAAATAGACATAACTTGGGATACATGTGTTATTATTGGGCCCATGATACCTCATTGAAAAGGTATCAGATAGGGGAATACAATGGAAGAGGTATCAAGGCCAAATAAGTGATATAGAACATCAGAAAATGAAGAAAACAACATACCATGAATTTGGGGGAAAAATGTATGTGTGGAATTCAAACATCCATATCCGAGGCTACATGCAATGGAATCAATCTCATGATAGATTAATGGAAATATGGAAGAGAGAAAAACAATATCATATGACAACCATCAATACATGAAGGGAAAATATTCACAAAAAATGAATAACATAGAAGAGGCATGAATTCAATTGAAAATCGGGCTATGTAGTGATGAATCAGTCATATATGAAGCAACATGAGCCGAAATCATATCTGCAAGGGAATAATTGAAATATGACACAAAGGATAATAACATATAATGATCTCATTCAATAGGATAAATCCATAAATTCCCAGAATAACTTGAGGAATTTAGAAGACAACACCAATAGGTAGAGTTAATAACATTTTTTTATGAATATCATTTGCAAATTGCTTGAGAGGGAGAGTAACCACTCATAAGTCCCTTATTCTTCTGTTTGTAACTCCTGCATGTTCATTTAAAAAAATGCAAAAGAAATTTGGAATGTAAAATGACAAAACAAAGGGAAATGAATTGAACAACCATGAGAGATAACGAGTCTCTCTTGTCTTATAAAAGAGATCTCAATGGATGTAAGGAAGAAATTTTTCCCTTTGTAAATGAAAGATGGTACTATTACTTATGAATAAATAAAGAGCAAGAGCCATTATGGAAGTTTGTAATTTTGGTAGATGTACATGAAGACTATTCTTTGTGCATTTTTCTTCTCCCTGAGTAGCATAGAATCTCGTTGTATGAACTATTTCTCCACTCTATTCTATATGCTCATTCTCCCATATGTTTCTTTTTGAGTACAAAAATAATGTTATGAATGCATTGTACAACTAATTGTTTATGCATCCATAACATTTTTGTTTTCAGTTATCATTAGCATACACAAATTATTTCTAGCTCTGATGATATTATCTCTCATTATACTCGTTATGTTATTTTTTCTCTTGGGATAGGTTATAAGTAGTTAGCTTAGATTAGTTTTCTTTTAGTTTGATTAGAATTAGGATTAATTAGAAATTTTCAGGGGATAGGTCGTTGTCTTTCCCATTTTTTTTCTTTTAATTTTAAGTGGAAACCAGGTCCACATATTGGTCATAAACGCTATACCAAATGACAGTAGGTCTAATTGGGACCTACCATGGAGCATTGTCCCTTACCTACTTGAAAGACCATTTGGATCCGTCAATAGAAATGGATCTAGAAGGAGATCCAAATGATAAGTTGATCTCGTGGAGTCATTTTTTTTATTGTTTTAATTTACTAATGGCTCCATCCCATATCCCTCCATGGATATGTTTTTCTGGTATTGTACCTCCTAAACCTCCTAGAAATATTTCACATTTCTTGTCGCAACTTAAATTTGATGGAGAAGGTGACACAAATGCATCTGACCATGATTTAAATTATGGAAATTTTGTTATTCTCAGAATATTACTAATGAAAGTCTCATTTGTAGGATGTTCACTCTCACTTTTGCAGGCCGACTCAAGAGTTGGTGTGAGACTTTGCAAGCCACCTCTATTTCCACATGGGAACAATTTATGCATGAATTTTTTCCTTCTTTTGAGAATTATGATTATGATGATTTGTGTGCAGAGATATCAAAGATTAGGAAGAACAAAGATAAATCTCTTAAATATTTTGTTATCAGACTCAATCATATTTGCTATAGTTTCCCTTTAGATGATGGACCCTCAACCAATGATTTGATTTCCTTTTTGTTTTCTCTTACTAATGAAACATATGAGCCAATGGATGAACAATCAAAAACATGATTTAATGTTCCTTTACACGTTGATTTGGATTTAAACGAAAATATTGAAAATGCTACTGACTTGGTTGGACTTGTTTTTTTTTTATCTTTCCTTACTATGGGGGATATAGATCATAGAGATAATTATTTTTTGGAAGAGACATATGTATCCTCCCACCACTCCATCCCCACTTGTTTTCCTTGTGACGAAAAAGAGGCTTCTTGCATTGTAAATTTGAGATTATATTTTTTGTAGCTAACTGAGAATAGGGTTTTCCTATTGATAATGGGACACTTCAGGTCATGCCGATGGTTATTTTAGGTTCTCATCATTCCATCTCATCTTTTCCATCACAAGGAATTTAAGAGGAAGTTATGGGGGAAACCCTAAATTATGATCATTTTGTAAATGAAGAAAATACAAACACTCATGAAATTATTCCTTCCTCAACCATGTATAATTTGGAATTAGTTTATTTTGATTTGGAAATTGTCGCGTTGTTTCAAATTCCTATAGTCTAACAAAAATAGATCAAGAAATTTTTCCTATAGTTGATTTATTATTTAGTGAAACTTATTTATC
>SNQJ01S0081701.1:27882-41122 GCA_010110895.2 Picea sitchensis
AGGAGCCCTTTAGTTGAGATTATCGATATTAGTGGATTCCACCATTGTATTGAGGATTTACATTATACCATGGTGGATGCTAGTCCGTGTATATCATTTCATTTCACTAATTTGTGTCAAATTGATGATTTCTTGAAGTATGAGTCTAGAGAGGATTTCCAAGATAATGAGGCACTTCGGTCTACATGGATGGTTATTTCAGGCCCTCATTATTTTGGTTTGTCTTCAGGGATAAATAATTTTTTTTATCATGAATATTCTCTCATCGAGCACAGTTTACATAAATTATATACACAGTTCTAATTTGGTATGCGGCTTTCCCTTGAACCACCTCCATCAATTCTTGAATAGTAATGCCATATTTTATTACATGATTGAAGCATGGTTGGAGAGATAATACTTGGATGGATTCCCCATTAATTATCACCATGACATATTTAGTATGGTGAGTAGAGTTTTTTGTGTTTTAATTTTTCCTATTTTTAGTCTACTTTTGTTCCAAGTTCTGTTACTAATCTTTCCTCTTGAACACATTTGTGTAGGCTTAGGATTACAACGATGGTTACATTGGAATTAGCTTTACATAATTATTTTTTTATCCATTTGTAGTGTATTATAGGAGTAGGATAGAATAGGTTGATTCCTTTTCCTTGCATAGAATTACCTTTCCTTCACAATTTTTTTTAATTAGTTTTGTTTTATTTATTGTTGGTTTAATGGTACATGAATTATTAGAAAAGTTGGAAAAAAATAGAAGTATTTCTCACTATTTTTTTCCTTTGAATGGATTTTGAAATTAATTTTTGTTTGGGGAAAATTTACTTCATCTCATTTTCAAAAACAATTATGTGTTGGGTAATTTTCAAATCACTAATTTTATGCATGATCACCATGCCAAATCATTTTCAAGCATTGGGTCATCTTGCAAATGAGATATTTTAAAAGAATATTGTTCCATGCTTCTTGTGGTGAGAATCAACACTCATAATGGTCCCATGTTCATATTTACATGATTCTGACTTGAAGACTTTCCTTGATTGGATTTCTTTAGAAGTGTTGATCTTGTTGTCCCTTACATATTAAATTTAAATTTTGAGTGTTAATTTCTACCCAGTCAAAATTTGAGCCACTCCAATTCCTTGCATTTTTCTTTGTATGATTATTTTGAATTTGGAGTTATCTAAATTATTCTTTTCCCATTCACTGTTTTCTTTGGTTACTTTCAGCCAACAAAGTTTTTTGCATAGATTATTTTTTACATAGTGAGTTTGGCTTATTTTTCTTCTGAGTTATTTACCGTCATCACTTTTAATTTTAATTTCTAGGCATTCGATGCACATATATAATGCTATGTTCAGTTAATTTTTTCAACGAGGAGTTTAACTTTCATCCCCTATCTTTCTTAATCCAAGTTTCCTCTTATACATATCAAAGAAATCTTTTTTCCAAGTTTCTTGGAAACACATTTTGACATTGTGGACAAGAATCTTATATTAAATCTTCTTGTTGATATATTTTTCATAAAATTTCTTGAGAATCAATCTTTTTGTTCTTAAATCCACTTATTGACCAAAGACTCAATCTTAGCATTGTCAGTCCAATGGAATTTCAGACCTGATATTTTCTTCTAGAATATCGTTCCATTCCTCGGGTTTAATGATTATGGGTTACTAATTATGGTTACATTAAGGGTTGATCTAATTTTTGTCATGGCTTATTAGTATCCTCTTATATGAAGTGTTGAAATCATTCAAGTACTTGGGAATTGTGAATACCTTGATGAACAATCCCCATGCAACTTCTAAAATTATAAATTTCAACATTTGTTTTGATCTTAGCCGTGATGATAAGTTTCAAGATGCAAATTTATTGAGGGTTGTAACTCATCAATCTATTGGGAACCACACTCTTTAGAACTCCTTGAACTAAAACTTAGTTTATTCATAACTTGGAAAGATAAGCATGATTGATTCATGACTCAAATATCTTTATTTGATCCCTCTTACCAATGAGCTTGTTGATTTTGTTTTCCTAATTATATATCTTATTATTTTTAATGGATAACCTATCTAGCAGAGAGATAAGCTACAGACTCTTCTTTTTCACTTCATTTTATTAATATATTACGACATATGTAAGCTCAACGAAGTGAAATTCATGGTTTCTCTACTTGGAACACTCATGGGATATTGAAGATATCAATTTCATGGATTTTCCCATCATGCCAATCTTATCACCTATCATAAATCTAATCTTAATCACTTCATTCCATTTCTATTCCTAATTATCTCTTTCATTGGGGTTGGGGAAGCCAATCCATATAGGCTGTGACCTGAGATAATTTTCACCTTTCTAGAGTATCTTAATTTCTCCTTTTTCATAATGACTTCTTCTTACTTCTCACAAGGGTAGATGTGATCATACAATGTTTCACATCATTGTCGTCAATTATCAAACGAAACACATACCTTGGGATGCAATTTTGATAATGTTTGAATCATATTTTTATAAGTATGGCTTGTTGGTGGACTGGTATCTTTAGAAGATAGATGGAATTGAAGCCTTATGGTCCTATTTTTTTAACTTGATTGATTCTAATTACATAAAGAGATGGAATCTCTAGAGGATCCAAGTATCGCAACAATCAATGACATTAAGCCTTATGTTGAAGGGAGTATTTGGGGAAGAGCACATATTGCTTATACCTCAGGAAGAAGGATGCTATGTTTGACTGAATGGATAGTATATGAAACCTAAATTACTGCATTGGAACTTGCATGAGTTTTATGGAAGCTAATAAATTTTACTTTGACGCTAGCTTGCATGATTTACTGAGGATTAGTTTAATTCTGGTCTTTATTTCTCTTTTTATTTTAATTTTTCTCAAACTATCAGGGTTGATCATAACATTCTCTTTCGTTATGCATATTGGGAGATGGCTCGTTGAACCAAAAACTTAGAATTATTCTCTTGAAATGAAATAAACTTAGGGAAGTGTTAATATAACTTGGCTACTCAAATTCCTTTGTGACATTGTTTATTGATAAACCAATATTTTCACCAACTCAACAATCTTTCCCATGTACTCCCATGTTGGTTTTTGATTTAGTTGATGTTTGGAGTCATTTTAATGATTATTTTGATGACCTCTAGGATTGTGATTTTTCCTCTATGCCTCATCAAATTGAATTATTTAAATATTTGTGGTTAACAATTGTCTTTTATAGAAACGAGAAAATGGTGATTTGGTGAGGAATATGAAATTTTATGTTATTGAAAAAATTCATGGTTTTCAAATATGAAAAGGACTCGCTCATGTCAAGAAATCTTAGGAGCTTAATGGTTTGTGGAATGTTTCATGTGATGGAATTTTTGAAAATTTGTTTTGACTAAATCCATCCATTAACCCATTTTTCTAGATTCCAGGAAGGTTGGTTTGTTGTATTAAATAAAAGGAAATTTGTGTATGAAAATTGGATTGGAGGATTGGTTGCAAATCTTTTCCACTAGATTATCAATCTTTATAATCTTGCTTGTTCTTCATTTCAAATATTTACCATGGGAATCTTCCTATTGGCCTTGATGTTGAATGGTTAACATTTCTTGATTGATTTTTTTCCATTGGGTTAATTTCCAATCTTTCACTAAAAACAATCTCACTGTTGTTGCACTAGATTTGTCACTTGTTGCTCGGTTATTTTATTATTTTTCAGCCATATTCCATCCATTTGATGATTGACATTACATCTTTATAATTATCTTAGTTTAGTTTTCTTTTTCATAAATTCACTTCTGATTTCAGTCCTGCCTTCTGCTTGTACAAAGTGCTTCCATCTTTTAAGTTAAACGATAGTATGTTTCCTGAGCTGATTTGACGTCTTAGTCTACATTGAGGATCACTCTTTAAATTTCAATGATGGATTGGCCCAATTCTGGTCACATACTAATGACATTTTTACAAGTCATAAGATGCATGGGATACTCTTTCTAACTGAAAATTCATGAAGTTATTAGTTGTAGGTATAGACTAATAGTTGTGGTGGAATACATGTGCCTACTGAGCATACCATGATAATATATAAGTATAGGAAAGTGTCTATATACTTTTTTCTTTGAGCTCCATTCACTTCACATTAATAAAGTGGCCAATACTATGATGGTTTTGGGGAGACCTACGGGTTAAACTAAAATGAATAACATCTACTTAGTGAATCAAAACAACTCTCGTACCACCCCGCTTCCTTCACACCCTATGTGCATATGAATATCTATATATAAATATGTAAGGGCGAATATATTCTGAAATAAAAAGGAAGTTGAAATAACTATTAATAGTGTGGGAAGTAGAAGTAAACCCGTCAGGGATATGGACGCTTGCTAGCAGTGGGGATATGCTTGTATGGTACTAAGGAAAAATTATCGGGGCTATGGACACTTGTTGGCAACGAAGCAATGCTGGGAAAAGAGATATGAGGAACACACTTACGTAGATGTTTTCTTGTTATGGAAAGTGAAGACCAATGGTCAAACAAAAACCAATTTGAAGTGTGTGAACAATAAAATAATTTACATCACTAATTGGATCTTTGAAAAGGGCATGTTAGATTACAAGTACTAGAAATATTGGATTATAAATTTTTTAAATTTGGTTTCATTGTAGTACCCATTATTACTGGAAATTTGTTTGCAGTTTGTTGATATTATCTTTAAAATTCAGATCTGAATTAAAGTCCCTAGACTTCTATTGACAAAGATAACTATTTCTTCTAGCATGTCGCATTTTGTTGAGGCCACAACAACCACCATTTAATTTTTCTTTTACAAACAAAAGGAAAAGGGTATCCTACTAAAATTTTCATCCCTAATACCTAATCCTCTACTGCTTGAGCTCAATGTTAATTCTTTACCTACCTCCAGGGAGTCAAGGGTTTAATATTGATTGATGATTATCTTTGATGGAGGTTGATTACCCATTTTAATCTTATGATTCCAAATTTCTTCATAATTCTTCTTGACATATGATATTTCATTAACATTTGTATGATAGAATTGACACGTTACCTTCAAAACTTTTTCAAATTCTAAATTTCTTGATGATCATATGTGGCGACAGGGTTTAATGTTCTATTGATGGTTATCTTGATTGAGTTTTTTGTTGATGATTTTTCAATTGACTAATTCAAATTATTCATCTTCCTCCTTACATGTTGTGCTTCATGTTTTCATATTTATGCTTTCACATACAGATTCTACTCTTTTGATTTGAACTCCAAGTATAAATCACAAAAAAAATTAATCCTTCTTTCAAGTTGAGACTTGACACATGCAGTATCAACAAACTTATCTATAACCACCCATGATTATTGTTGAAGAAACTAACAATCATTTATAAATTTTTTTGAATGTAAAGAATATAATACTTATGGAATATTGGTAGGTCTTCCTTTGATCACAGGACTGATCTCATTTTTCTATTTTGTAGGAGTAGGTTTGTGGGGCCACTTTATTTATATGACCGATCAAACCTTGAGCTATAAGTGAAGGAATTTATTGATCCTGATCAAGAGCCTTGACATTGATCCTTCCCCTTATTGGGAAGTAGATTACCTTGGCTTGTAGTCACCTTTAGGTCCAAATATCCCAAGGCTATCAGATCCACCTTTCCTATAGGTCTGTCCTTGAGCCATTTTAGATTGATCTCTACCAGACTCCTTTTTTCGGTCTTCCCTCTCTCTGAAACCAAGGCCTAGGCCCGTTGAGCTTAAAAAATGTAAGTATTTTCCATGTCATCACCTAATTCCTTCTTTCTATCTGTCACATTTGTATCATTCATAGTGGTCTAGTTGGCATCAATCTCCTTTTACCATTCATCACTACTTGTGACATTTATTTGTCACATGAAGTGTGTCTCCTTCCCTTCGTCGCTTTACATTTTTCCCAGCCAAATCGTTGTGTCCTTCATCTCCATATGACATAGATCCTTTCCGCGATGCCCAGTTTCTCAAAACCTACCTTGTATGCCTTATTCCTAATTTCAACACCTAGGCATAGAACCCTGACCAATGGAACCATGAGGGGCATGGAACCTTGAATTTGGTGTAATTTCTCCTAGTTTCCTAATTTGTATTTTTATTTTTGTTTATATATATATATATATATTATTTTTTATTTGTTTTTAAAATTTGATTATTTTTATTTATTTATTCCTATTTTACACTTGGTTTTGGTAAAACTACATAGTTTATTTGTCCATGGTTTCTCCAAGAATTACTTTAGATATTTATCTTACTTGGGGTGAATATATTTTTACATGGATAAACCATTTGTGTTACATAAACAAACCATTTGTTACCTAGTGTGTTTTTTCCAAGGCCTAAGGTGCAATATGTACATCCTTATTTAAAAAAAAAAATCATATATTGTAAAACAAAAAAAAAAACAATTTGACTTTTCATTCTTTTCTATATATTCATTTTTTTTTTTAAATTTCATTTTTATTTTGTTTCCCCTTTACCCCCCTAAACCCTAAGTTGTATATACCCATTATATTTTCCCTCTTTTGATTTAGTTTTAATTTAATATTTTGTACTTTTATCCTCACTCACCAAAATCTTAGTGTAATTCCCATGAGACCTCTTCCCGAGTCTCTCTCCAATGGTCCTTCCAATTTATTCAGGATAATTCCCATAAAAAATTAACAATTAAGACAACCCCCCATTTTTTTTGGGAATCCTTCCTATCTTCATGGAATCCCTCCTCCCGAACACCTATGAACCATATGAATATCTTATTAAAATTCCAAACCTAGCTCGTCGAGACTCATCTTTATGCTTAGCATTATTTTATAATATTTTTAAACCATTAGAATGACCCATCAGAATGGTGCCACCAGAGTGAGCTCAACGAAGCTCACCCATCACTCCTTGAATTCACCTCCCTGAACATCGAACTCCGAGAAGCCATCGTAATCAACTCATTGAAGTGAGATACACTCCTTAAACTTGACCTCCGACCATCAAAATCCAATGGGAACACATTTAAATTGGCGATAATTTAATATATTTTTTGGGAAATGTGCATCCATCAAAACATGCATTATTTTAATATTTTTGTAGGATTTTTCCATGTAAATTATTTTAATATATGTTTTTGGGATCCATTGGAATTTATATTATTTTAATATCATTTTCTATAAATGTGCACTCATCGGAGTGGACTCACTTTGATATCCTATCAGAGTGATATTCCATTAGAGTATCTCACATAATTTACCACTTTGACCGCCATCACTCCGATAAGGTGTTTGACATGCATTTCAATGTATTGATTTGGACATTAGGTTATATTTCATTTTGTGGGGGTGAATATTTTATTATTTTATTTTTATTTTTTCATTTTTATTAATTTCTAATTTCACATAGGTGGGGGGAATATTTTAACATTTTATTACTTTTAATTTTAGTAAATTTTAATTTTCTCATAGATTAGGGGTAATTTTATTAATTTTGTTTATTAATTGTAATCAAGGTATCTTCATGTAATTAATGTTTTATTTTATTTTATTTTTGTATTATTTCCCTAATTTTTAGGAGGAAAATTAGCTAAAATTATATTACAAGCCATGGGTCTTATGCCTTACCAAGTTATTATTCAAATTAGCTATAGAGGCTAAAATCATTTATACCACTAAGTGTTGGATTCTTTTATGCATGTGGGATTTTTATTTGAAGGTTAAGGATCAATGACCTAGATTCACCCACAGACATCTTCGATGGCTACTGAGTGACTTTTTTCAAAGAAGCATAATTTGAGATAAATGTATTAGAATTGGGCCCATGATACCTCGTTACAAAAGGTATCAGATAGAGGAATGTAGTGATAGAGTTATCGAAGCCAAAAAAGTGTCAGAGAACATTAGAAACCACAGAAAACAATAGACCACGAATTTGGGGGGAAAATGAATGTGCAGACTTGAAATATCCATATCCAGGGTTGCATGCAACAAAAACAAGCTTTTTATATCTCATTAAAAACATGTAAAAGCGAAGAAAATATGACACATCAAGCATCAATAAACGAAGGGTGGAAATTCATGAAAAATGAAGAACATAGAAGAGGCATGAATTTAATTGAAAATCAGGCTATGCAGTGTTGAAGCAGTCATGTATGAAGCCACAGGACCCAAAATCATACCAGTAAGGGAAATATTGAAATATAATATAGAGGAGAATAAGACATAATGATCTCGTTTAGTAGGCTAAAGCTAGAAAGACCGAAAATGACTCAAGGAATTTAGAAGAAAACACCAACAAGTGGAGTCAATAACATTTTTTGATTAATATCATTTGTAAACTGCTTGAGAGAGATAATAACCACTCAAAAGTCCCTTCAGCTTAATTTTGTAACTCCTGAATGTTCATTTCAAAAATTCTAAAGCAATTTGGAATGTAAAAATGGAAAACGAAGGGGAAATGAATTGAACAACCATGAGAGATGAAGAGTCTATCTTGTTTTATAAAAGAGATCTCAATTGATGTAAGGAAGAAAATTTTCATTTTGTAAACAAAAGATGGTACTATTACTTATTAAGAGCAATAGAGATTCTAGATTTTTTTTATTTTGGTAGATGTACATGAGACTATTCTTTGTGCATTTGTCTTCTTCTAGATTATCATAGAATTCTATTGTAAGAACTATTTCTCCATTCTATTCTATTTGTTCATGCTATCATATGTTTCCTTATGAGTACAAAACTAATGTTATGAATTCATTGTACAAATAATTGTTTATGTATCGGTATCTCTCATTATACTCATTCTATTAGTGTTTATCCCGGGATATGTTAGAAGTAGTTATCTTAGACTAGTTTACTTTTAGTCATATTAGACTAGTTTACTTTTAGTCAGATTAGACTTAGGATTAATTGGAACTATTTGGGAGACAATCCATTTTCTTTTCCCATTTTCTTCTTTTAATTCTGAGCAACAACCAGACCCACATACTCGTCGGAAACGATACACCAAACACGAGTAGGTCTAATTGGGACCTTCCATTGGGAATTATCCCTTCCCTGCTTGATAGGCCATTTGGACTTGTCAACATAATATTTATACCTAATGAGATATTTCTTATGAAACTTAGTATTTTTTCACAAGTTTTTTTTTGGCGATTTTAAGAGCTATTTTCGTGGTTAGCAAGATCAATTTTTAATTTTTTTAGAAACGTGTTATGACGTCTTTAAATAACACTGGATATGTCATTAATTGGGTACAATTTTGGTTGAGGAAAAATAGATGAAGGAAATACACATGGTTTCACGTGGTTGAAAACACATTATTTCACCTGGTTGGAAACTCTTGTAAGACCCATTGGTATCCCTTCAAGCAATACCACATTATATAGTACCTATAGATGGAATTTCAATTCCACGTACTATTGGGTATATAGGAATTATCTTAGGTATTCTAGAAACTAGCCTTAGATAATCTATTCAATTGTCTTATTGTTATAACACATTGAGAGCAACACTCAAAGAGACCACTATCTAGTACATGGGTAGTCAGGTAGTACGACTAAGGGAACATGTAGTTAGTGCCCCAAGATATTGGGATGAGTAATATTTTTGTATCCCACACATATATCAAAAAGATATAACCCTTTACCCTCCCTTGTCCCTAGGACCTAAGAACTATTTCACATGGCTTCAAAGAAAGATCCAAAAATTGCTTCACCAATTAAACCTCTAGAAAGATCCTCCATGACTCATGAAGAAAATGAGGAGATACAAAACCAATTATACAAATTGGGTAGACGAATAAACAAATTCAATGATAGGTCAGTGAAAAAGGTGGATTTGGTGAATACTCAAATAGATATTGAAAGAAATATGGAATAATTGGAACAAAATATTGTGTAACACCATGTTTTCCCCCATGACTGTAATCATGTTTAAGACGTCATGTATTGTGATTAATGAAGAAAGTAATTATGTTTCTTTTAATAAAAACACCATACAACTCACTGAGAAGGAAGCCTTGCAATATTGGCCATGATACCATGAGTGGGATTGGTGAGGTGGAACTGAGAAGTTTTAATGAAGATTTTTTTTTYCCCAGTAATCCAACCTACAYCTACATGAATTGAATGCACAACCTATCTGATGTACCTTATTTATCCTGACCACAAGAAAACAATTGATGGTGTTCAGGTTGGGTAGTTGATTATTTATAAGTTGTTTATGATTTGGTACTTGGAAGAGTGAAGAGTTGGATTCARTGTCAGCCAAAAGTATGTAGGGAATTTCCCCTTTAATTTGGGAGCCTTATATTGAGGGTGTGCTTYTGATAGAAGTCATTGAGGATCCYGAGGAACGAAAAAAATAACCATAGGGAAGCATGTAGATGAAAACACAATACATATAGATACATAGAGACAAGATACACCCAAACCTAATTCATCCATGTAGAAGAATATAGATTTATCACCCACAGAGATGAGTTGTAAACTAAAAAATAGATGGTGATGTGAATGGGTAGTAGATATCTCACACACAACTAGGAGAAGCTGAGATAAAATGGGAATTTTTCCTAAGGAAAATAGGAATCTTTCCCAAGAATTGAATGGTCACCCTACAACAGAGAAGACCCATATCCAGATTGGATTAATAGAGGCCCATGACTTAGTTATTACTAGAAATAAACCAGCACTGGTAAGTAGAGGTCACCAAGGGACTGTATAATAGAGAAGGGGCTCCATTATGTAGAGGAAATCTAATTGGGAAGGTTCATGATAAAATCGTGGAAGCCCTAAGCTCAGTGGGAAGAAGGAAGATTTTGTACTTACTAGTGGAGTGAAGGAGAGTAACCTTGATGATTCATTACTTGACTTGGTAATAAATTGAGAGAGTCCCCTCATGGTATCATTTATTAGCACAAGGGTGGCATGTTGTAGAAAGGAAAATTGTAGCATATCATACAATTCCGTGGAAAGGAATTTCCCCTCAATCATTTGGATGGTTGGAAGACGTTATTGAACATATATGTTTCTTATACCAGTAATGTTTCTTGAGTGTTTAATAATGGTTATAGATTGTATTATGTTCATTTTAATAGGTCAAATGTGATGAATGAAAGATAACGCTGAGTTGAATGAAGTGCTATAATAGTCCCTTAAAGGAATTAATGATGTAACTATGAAAGTGCATGAGGAAGGCCAGTATAGGATGATAAACCTATGATTTCCTTATCCTTTTGAAATGGAAAGTTTACAGGATATAAAATACCCATTTGTGTGTGAGGGTGGTGTGTTTTGTTCTCAATGGGAAGAAGTTTAAAGGCCTGGAGGAGTTGAGTTACATCCTTGTAGGAAGGAGTCTGGAAGACTGTGGGACTGTAATTCGAGAAATGACCCTTAACCCTGTAGAAAAAATTCATTTGAACCCAGACGAATGATAGTTATTGATTCAGTGGAAGGAGTATATCACGCTCATTTTTCAGATATCTAGGCTTCAAGAGAATCCTATTGCAAGGTGAAACCCTCAGGAAAATGGAAAATGTGAAGTCTTGGTGAGATCTCGATTGGGATATTTTCAATAGAGTGTGAGCCATTGATATATTATAGGATGAGTCGATGAGATCTGGGTCATAGATTCCCTAATCTCTAAGTATAAAATTTTGTTGGGAGAATGGAGTTCAGGAAGGTATGGGAAAGGGCATAGGAGGATTTTTAGATGGGAAATGTTTGATGTTGAGTTAATGAGGACAAGGATAACCATAGCTCTATCAGTATGGGAGACGATATTTTAAATACCAAGAAACTATAAGATCCAAGTGATCCTTGGATGTTGGATGTGGGGATCGAAGGAACATCAGATCTGTCCGATAATTTATCATCAAGAAGGACTAATCGAGAAATATCATGATCAGTTGGAGTGGTACATTCTGATAGTTGAATTTTTGAGTGGATAGGAATCATCGATATATGGGTATGGTAGCCTGATGTGATCATAGACGTATATTTTTTGTAGACCCCACCTTTCAACATATTAAGTGGAGGATGAGAAAGGAGTTAGACGTCATGTAGTTTTAGGTGTCGAACATATCGGGGCCATTGATTTCATAACCCAAATACGTTTGGATATGACTATAGATATATCGAAAATGTTCTATCGGGAATGACGTGTGGGTTGTGTAACCTGATTTTATAATGGGGAGGAAACTTGAATCACCGCTGACTAACGATATGGTTGGGCTAGGTGATTCAAAAGCATCCAATCAAATAAAATTATCTTTGGTATGTGTAGCAATTTTTTCACCCAGGAAATGTTGAGGGAGAAAGGGTGATGAATCTTTGGATTTGTCACAGCTGTACATGCAAAAAAAGGTGAAGAAGAGGTCCATGTGTGTGCCACGTAGGAAACAAGTCGCTTAAGGGTGCAAAACTCGAGACTTAAAGCTTAGTGAAAGTGGAAATTTGACATTGAAATATCCTATGAGGGTTTAGGGGTTCGAGTGTGTTACAGAGTAGTATCAAAGCAGAGTTCAAACTCTATTCTTGAATGGGTCATAAAGGTCACATGACTATTTAAGAAAATTTTGTATGACAAAAGTATGTGCTCTATTTATTGAATGATTTAACTGTGCTAATGAATAGTGAAAATTATTTTGAGTAGGACTGATAAACAAGAATGAAATATGGGCTTGGGATTGTCAATCAAACTAATTTTTGACAAGGCCAAGAACTTTATACCAATATATTTTATGTAATGGCTAATAATTTTTCATTGTTTCAGCACATAGGATGTACAGAAAATGAACTAGAAGTGAATGGTGCAACATAGTATGGATAAAACCCCAAACTTTCTAGATGAATAATATGATGGCAAGTGTGCCAAATAAACCCCTATAGATTTGGTACCCATATTCATAAGTATGAAATATGACAATGAAAGGTTGATGGGAGCTCAAGCTGAGAAAGAATAGTTAAATGCATTGTTATTGAAAATATTATTAGATATTTAGAGGCACTTCCAACAAGGTCCAACCATTAGTAATGCAAGACTATAACAATTAGAGAAATTGAAGAGCCCTTTAGATGTTCAAAATCTTGGGCCATCTCATAGGAATGTGGGAAGAATTTATTATAGGAAAAGACACTGAGATGCTAAGAGAAGTAGAGCCAGTGGAAATACTAACATGGAGTCATATAGTGGGAAGTCCAATACAAAGGAAATATCCAGTAG
>SNQJ01S0081703.1:43061-58505 GCA_010110895.2 Picea sitchensis
AGGTTCATTGATTTTGACTGGGCTGGCGATAACATTGATCACAAGTCCACATATGGTTACTCACTCAATCTTGGTCACGGGCCTATCTGTTGGTCGAGCAAGAAGCATGATGCTATTGCTCTATCTTCAGCCGAGGCAGAGTATAGAGGGGTATTTAATATAACAATTCAGGCTATGTGGCTACAACAATTTCTCACTGAGTTGGGCATTCAATTTCATCGGTCGATAGTCATCTGGAGTGACAACCAGAGCACTTTGATGTTCTGTAGAGATCCAATTCAGAGGTATTGGATGAAGCACATAGAGAACCACATGCACTACATCCAGGACTTAGTACACGAGGGGATCAATGACCTATAGTTTTGTCCTTTAGCAGAACAAACTGCAGACATCTTCACCAAGACCTTCACTGAGCATAAATTTCATTCTCTGCGCAGTCATCTTGGAGTGAAGGACATAGTTGCCTAGCAATTGTTGGTTCTTCTATTTTTACATACGTTGTACTTTGAGGGAGGGTTTTCCCATGAGGTTTTCCCTCTTTCCTCTTTTATTTCAGTGTATCTTTTGTATTTGAGTACCTAACATGGCCTCATTACCGGGACCCATTTTTTATTTTCACCATAGTGATGTTCAGGGGGGGTGTTGGAGATACTTCACACACACCTAGGATTTATTTTTCCTAAGGTTTTCCCTATGTTTATTATTCATTATCCAGTCTCCTATAGTTTAGGGAGAATATTCCTCTAGGAGAATATTCTCTTCAGTTCACACTTCAGTTTGATCAATTGAGTGGAGTCTAGATGCCACATTGGGATTATCACCATGTAGCATTGGGATCATCACCAACTAATGTGCATTGTCCTTGGGATCATCACCAAACTAGCACATTACTCACGATTCCTCGATCTCCTCCTCACTTCACTCTGTTTCAGTCAGTTAACTGAAGACTGAGAGACTAGTTAACTTAGACTAGGTGGCAGTTCACTCCCCTAACTGCCTGAGAGACTAGACTAGGTGGCAGTTTACTCCCGTAACTGTTGATGTGTGTCTATATCACTCTAGACCACCACTATGGCACATTGGCTTCTCCCCTAATGTGCATCAGTTGAGTTATACAAAGTATATCATGTGTAAATTATCATTCATTCATTTGGTTAATGAGAATTCTTCCATTCTTTCTCTTGTGGTTCTCTTTTCTCATATTTTCTTTGCAAATTGTGTGTGTCATTTGCTAGCTAGATCTATTATGTGCAGGTTCAACACATTTACAATGATCTAGTCTTCTCAACTCATGGCATCTGTCTACCAGTCCTGAAAGATGCCTCTTTTTCCAATCTGATCCTTTCTGAGACCAGGCTTACTTTGAGTCTTGATTTCTTATGAGTCTACAAAAATTCATAGTCTTTGCAGGATATACTTGGTGTTGAATACCAAGTCTTAATATGAAAATCTGATTCATACTTCAAACAAATTCTACTTCCTGTCAAGGTGGCTTCATTATCCATTAACCAAGTCTACTATGAGTTTTATTCTAATGCCTAGTCATCTTTGGAGCCTTCTACTCCTTACAATCAATCTCCATATGAGATACTTTGTATCTCAAAAGTAGCTTCTTCTTCGTCTTCTTTGGTACATGGATGTATACGGTCATGTATACAACTTGGATAGTCTTCTCCATGTCTCATCTAATATGTTTCCTCCTGCAACCGTCACTATAAGCTTCCTCAGGGTTATCACCTGTGACCTGCCCAGAACAAGAACAACAAGGGAGAAACAATAGACAAGAATAATACTCTTTATAATAATAAAAAAACAATAGCAAGAAAAATCGTCACAGTAGCTCCTTTAGAGCTATCACTTGTGACTTGCCTAAAACAAGGGTAAAAAGTAAGAAATACAATAATAAGGAATGAGAGAAACACTCTTCTAGTGTTGTGATAAATCATTCCTCCATGGTAACTTGGAAACAAAACAAGAAGTTTCTCCTAGAGGAGATGTTAGTTATATCTGGTAAATGATTACAATAAGCATTTATCTCAATGACGCTCACATGCTACCAAGTATAAAAAATTTCAAAGATTGCTATCACAACTATAGTTTTTACTTGTAACGAGGCAGTTATCAAACTTGATATGTGCAAATTTTAATATTATCAACTTAATCAATCAAACCTGGAACCTGGAGTCTTGTCCTCAAGAATGAGTGTTGTTTCTTTTCTTTTGAGTCTCCTTCACTCAAGATGACAAGTATTCTCTTCAACCTGTCCTCTGTACTAAGATAATATGCTTTCTTGACAAAAATCTGAGTTAGAGAATAAACTCTATAATCTCAACCATAATCAATCTAATACTTTGACTTTAATTTTGACCAATGGTTAGTATGATAACTTCAAGAGATCAAAATGCAACCTCGATATTCATAACATCACAATAATTCCATAACAAGTAGAGGCATATCAAAGTAATCAAACCTGGGGTGCATAGTTCCTCTGAATGTGTTGGATCTGTGATCCTTCTGGATCTATGATTGTTGCTTAGACAAAATATCCTTTTTCCTGCAAGTACTCTTTAAAATAATGATATCGTTTAAATATATGTAAGTACATACCTCTGACAGTATCGACAAGTGGTGGCACCATCCAACAACAATGCCAATAAATAAATAAAACTTTAAAACTTCAAAGGTGTTGCACTTGTAATTTAAAGGTAGCTAGAGATTTGCTAAGGTGCACTAGGACAATAAAAATCAGTCCCAACACTTCACAAAAACTTTCTCTGCAACTGGTACTGTAGTTGGTGCTGGCACTGCAACTGGAGTTGCAACTGACATGAAGGAATTAGCACTGCAATTGCAACCGATACTGCAACTACAACTTATACTGCAACTACAACTAATACTACAACTACAACTAGTACTTCAACTTCAACTGCAATTAATACTGCAACTACAACTGGTACTTTAATTGCAACTTAGGGTTTTATGAGGAAACCTTAATTTTTCAAACTTCAAATTTTGGAATTCTGATCTAGGGACTATATGCGCCCTCCTAGGGCGAGCTCCTAGATGTAGTTACTTCCCCCAACATCCTCCTTAAACATGGAAACATCACACTTAGGGTTTATGCAAAAACCCTAATTGTGCAACAACTGCAATACTGAAAAATGGATTTTGGAGAGGGTGCGTTGAGGCTAGTCACTTCTTATAAACTGTGAGTTGGTCTCTTTTAGGCCTGCTCTGATACCATGTTGAAGTTTTTACTTTTACAGCTAGCAGTTACAATTCTTCTTTATTATTATAATCATTTAACACATTAGTTGCATAAATAAGATCACTGAAAGAGAGGCAATCACAAAAACGATAGAGACACACAGATTATCCTCAGAAACCCTTGTGGGGGAGAGAACCCAACAAAAGCTTCCTCAATATAGATAGACCAAATACCAAACAAAATATCCTCCTCTACTCCTTCACTAGGAAGAGTAGCGCACCACTCAACCAAGAAATACCAAGACATAGACCAAGATCCCTCCTTGACGTCACCCCCAGTTGCAACAAGGACTCCTCCAAGATTTGTGCACTTCTTCATAGTTGCAGAGCTAGTGTGATGAGTCCAAATGAGGCACTAGCCTCTCTTATAAATAGTGGTCTGACCAACCTATAATTAGGTCTGGGCCGACATGTCACTTTACCCTTTTAATTTACAATTAATTGTCAAGGCACAATAGGGTCAACTTTTACTAAGGCACAATAGGGCCTAATTAAATATAATACAATAATATTATTCAACTCTCTCTCAGGTAGAATATTCTTCGAAGTTACAATATTTCAACAATACAAAGGCTACCACTTCACCTCTATTTAATCAATATGGAGTTTCATGCCTCTTTGGACCTGAGAAGAATAGGTGTCGATGCAAAAAAAAAACCTTTCACGAGTTGTCATATGCTCATGGCTATTGCTTTAGCTAACATACTATTGTAACCTTCAACCTCAAACCATGTAGAATCTAGCTCTAGAGAGAAATCAATGAATCGAGTATGTTGCTCAAGTAATTATGACACAAAGGACAATAGTAAGAAATATTATGACACAAACTCTCACATCTATGGATGGCAACACATGTTAAAATGTCGGTGAACAACATAGAATCAATAATGGAGATGGGTTGTAGGGATGGACAATGCAATTAGGCAACCCAAAAAATAAAGAAAAGATAGATGGATCATACCAAAGATTAGAACATGAGAATTAAATTGTGTAGCAACTTGTGGATATACCCTAAAACACGAATCCAAAATTGTGAGAAGAAGAATAACAATGATGGACTCATAAATGTATCTTGAAATAGCACAAGACCACCAAACCTTGTTCTTCAACAACGTACCCACTAGATCTTATAATGGAAACCTAATCTAAGCGAGATTGAAACAACTTGCCTTATTTAGGAGAATGTATTAATTAATGAACACAACACAAAGCATGCATGCATGAGCACTCGTTGGTCGAGCTAACATACCGATAATACAAATTAGCAATATTGAATGTGGTGTTGTATTTATTTTTTCACGTAAACGATTACGATTTGTATTATTAGAAGGGGTTGTAGCCATGCCAAGCAGCTACTATAAAACATAAAATAGGTTTATGCCTTACATTCAAAAATAACATGGGAAAATGCATGTCGCAACAATGTTGAGAAAAAATTAAACGAATCTCCTGTTGAGGAAAAGATATGAAATGATCTTACTCAAATATTTTCAGATCCTACTTGGCTAAAGCAAGATAGACTGGAATATCACCCTATGTTTATAGCCATCAAAATTGATATCCTAATTCACAAGTATTAATTACAAGTGCTTAGGTTGTTTTTTTTTTATAATTAAAAGCTTGTTGAAAAACTCATTTTTATGTAATTTTCTGAATATATCAGATGTTGAAATAAATATAGAGACAGAAGTAAAGACACCGAGTCAATAATCAACACATATGAGACATAAAGCAGTGCTTTATTTCATTCTGATTCATCAAAGAATCGTTCTCTTTACAAAAATTTCCTGAGAAAGTTTTGGACCAAAGTCAAACTTAAATGTCCCTGATGAAACATACAAAAGGACTCTGACAGAAAATCAAAATTGAACTTGAAAAGCTGGAATAGATTTCCACATATTGTTGCCCACTAGACTCTGCACAATAGCCTTTGTCAGTCATGAAAACTAATTCACAAACAAACAAGTCTACACAGACTATCAAAGATAGATCATCACCTCTGAAAAACAAGTGTCTGAATGATGTAATTCAACCCTGAATCTTGTTGTCTGCAATAAGGCCCTGCTATTATAAAAAAGAATCAAGCTTCTAATTAATTAAGGAATGAATGAAAACTAAATTATCTCAACAAAACTCAAGAGAAAACCTTAGTGTGCTTCTCCTTCTATCCTCCTATTGTTCCTCCCTTTTCTTTTGCCTTTAAGCAAATTAGAGTTGGTTGAAGTAGTTGAACTAGTTCATTAGTTAAGTTAACTAAAACCTCAACCAACTTTTTAGTTAGGGGGAAAAGTAATAAATCATAATAAGGGTTTTAAAATAAATAATAACTAGTAGGTGGGACCCCTTGTGACTCCCCTTTAGCTTTTAACAATCATAACACAACTAGTTAATTAAACAAAACATCCCTCCTTGTGACTCCCATCATCACATTCATATGTGACAATTTATCTCAACACCGTTGGACACTTGAGTGAGTCTATATCTACTTATGCATGCTTAGATAAAGTAGCCTCATTAAACTAGGTTAGCCAAAGAGACGGTTTAACCTACCTCATTTGAAATTATTTTCAAAATATATTACTCATATATCCAAAAATAGCATGCTTTCCAAAATTTCTGAAGTCAACTGTTCTCAACAATAAATAAATAAATAAAAACTTAAAATACATATTTCCCACTCTGAGATGCAATCCTTCTTTTGTTGTTGCTGTCACCTTTCGATCTCTCTGAATTTTCCTTTGGTTGTGCTGAGCCTTTAGGCCTAATCTCGTTGATCACATGAGAACAACCATCCCTCAAATGCATCTAGGAGGACACAGATTTATCAGAGCCATTGGAGGGTGAGGAAGGGGCAGCAATGGCTTTTCCTTTGTCAGGGGCATGGTGGGCCTCAGTTTTCAACCTTTTGCTAGCATGGGAAGACTGAATTGATGAGTGGGCAGGGGCAGCTTGGGCAATTTGATTGATAGGCGGGGGAGCAGGTAAAGACAAATTGGGCTAGCCACGATGTTGGGAGACTGTCGGGTGGACAATCTCTTGCCATCCATCGTTTTCGGGAACCTCGGGTTGCAATGAGACATGAGGGGGCACGGGAATACCAGGGGCTTGTGGAGCTTGGAAGGGATGCCTTTCAAGCTTGGGTTGGACTACTCCTTGCCCAATCCAATTGAAAAACCCAGCCTGAAATAGTTGACCTAACTCCTACGAGTTAGCATCAAAGTGAATGGAGAATCTTGGCCTTCTAGGGCCCCTGTTCCAATTACCTCTTCCTCGATTACCTCTACCATGGCTACCTCGACTGAAAAATCTCACTCCTGTATGCATGATTGATTAGCAAATAGTTTCTTAAACAACCATACATGACAACTCTTTTAAAATATGAAATAAATTTTGGCTTAGCAACATATCAGACTCATGCAATCCAATCGATACAAATTGTTTAACCATTGTCAATGAGCAGGGGTTGAACAAAGGTTTTGGGATATGCGAGGGGTTTGTATTGAACGAAAAATGTTAAAATGAGGGGAAAAAGAACATGGTTACTGCTCATCGACAACAAACAATCAACTGAAATGTAAACCAAAGAACATATCATCGTAATCCATCCATGTGATCTTAAACTGTCACAATACAGAGCTCATCTTAACTGTAATTAAATTTTAGGAACATGGAGTGAGTAATGAATATGGGAAGGCGAGGGGATTGTAATTAACGAAAAGTAAAATAATGGTAGGGAAAAAGAGCGGATACTGTTCATAAAATTCGTTAAGTAATCCATAAAACCATTCTGTATTTAATGCAAATGTTCAACACTAACCAAACAATTTTTGTGATCAATTAAACGATCACTGTGTGTAATTTAACCATTATTGTGTGTTAAACTTGCTCACTGTTCACATTTAAATTCTTAACACTTTCAATTAATCACAGTGTCATCATACTCAAAATAATATGCCTTTCAACAACCTGTATAAAAATTATGTGTCCTCTCACTTCTTTTTTCAAACATTTAAACAATCCCAATGAACACAAAGTCATTTGTATCGACTCTGTTCAACATCCAAACCATCAACCATTGTCTTAAATTAAACCTTCAAATCAAACACAGACACAAGTTCTTTTAAAATCGTGCCCGATTCCATTCCTCAACTCATTTTAACAATTAAATTGCAAATAAAACCATACTGTTATAGAACTCGTGCCCATGTATGATGGTTCAATCAACGATATGATGCACGATATCCATCAAACATACACAGTAGACAACCAAAAACACAATCATCAATATTTTTAGTTGCAATAATCTCTATTGGCAATCAAAACACACATTAACAACAACCATCATTTCAACTTATACCATGATGTAGGAAACACACAACCCAATGCATAATGCAAAGAGGCATACTCCCAATCAAACCATAAAACAATGTTGAGTCAACAATCCAACTGTTACAACACAAGAGACAACGACTGTGTGCCTACTTCCTTTCTCGAATCAACCAATTAACCATGTTGAGATATCTATTTGATTGTTATAATAAATAGTGTAGTGACTAGATACCAAATAATCAAAACCACTGTCAACGCTATTAACAGAGACAAGCCAATAATCAGCCACTATCGACGATACTCCACCAACTCACAACAGTTAACAATAAACCCGATAAGATATAACTGGCTCCATTTATTAAAAACGAGCTTTGAATAATCAAGGGTTCGCTTTGTGGAACCAACACAGGGAGACTAGAATCGACCACCAACATCAGGTGAGAAAATTTGGAGACAACACGGTGGACACACAGGCCATATCACTAATAGCTTTGCAAGACAAGATGATAGTTCACCCAATAGGAGGGATTATGAACAGAGGAGCAGAGGTTCCTCACGAGCCAATAAATAACACCGAGAACACACAGGGCATAACCCTCGTGGTTGTCCCCAATCAACCCGAGTAACGCTGATATAGAAACAGAGCCATGAAATAACAATCAACCTCAAAGCAAGCCCCTTGGCATAAAAACCATCATAACCAACTACATAGACACCAATAGTATAAACGAGCCCATACCCAAGTGAAACAATATGCAGTGACACAAGGTGGTTCGAAATCAAACGCAACAACCCTGTAATAGCAAATCCGATCGGGCATGGTGACAAGAATTGTGTGGAGACATTAAACAAGTCTAGACCGAATGGACCCTCCAACAAAAACCCATAAGGACAACATAGAGCCTTCATGGCTTCTACCACTCAGAAAAATCAATGAAATTGTGACTTCAACCATCATTTTCCATTTGCAACAAAAACACACAACCAACCATTCCAGAGAAATATCACAAGTTTACATAGTTTCCAGTGTCAATAAAAGCACAAACCCATACATCACCGAGCCAATATCTATTTCATAACCAGAGCGGGTTCATGGATGGCGAAAAAGACATACCTGTAACCAAAAAGCCTTAAAAACGCGAGCTTGGTCGAGTAGTTCTTCCCTTGCCTGAAAATCGAAGCTTAACCACAACGAACACAATTGAACAATAGCCAAGCTAGGGTGATGGCCAGTGGGAGAGGTATGGAGTGACGTGCAATAAATGCACATCGCTTCCATCCTTTACTCATTCAATCACTTAGTACACGCCAGCCAACCAACCATCCATTAATCCATTCAATTAATCTATGCATCGAAACTAACATCCATTACTTGCCAAATGTGCTACCCCATATCACATTTAACCATTGCCAACCATACCATAACGCATATCGAATGTGATTTCATATAACTCAATAAATCGTATAGTCACTACGATGGTTAGTTAGGACCAACACCATTTCTTTAATTTCAATGCATATAGTGTAGCATAGTAGCATAGTTTAGTTTCTTCCTTAGATTTTTCCATAGGTCTCTTTTCACTTGCTCTTATTTCATGTTATAACTAACATGTGTTTTGTGCAGGTACAACATGTGACGATTCATGGCTTAAATAACAATGCAATAACCATGGATATAAGCTATTCATATAAAATTAGAGCTTAGAGCAACGAAAAACCACACATAGCATGCATTATTCATCTGCCATTATGTCGCAAACAAAACCAAGATTTCATCAATCGTGTAGAACCCTGTAAGCAGTCTCGAACAACAGCATAAACCTCATATAAGAACCAAATTTGATCCTCCAATCTACAAGGGGGTCCCACCTACTAGTATTATATATATTGTTAGCTTATAATAATAGGCTTTAGCAATACTTTGTGGGCGAAATCCTCGTTGTGATTTTAATCGTCAACATCTCCTTTTGAGTGTTTCTCTCCTATGTACATGTGATTAAACCCTTCTCTTGGCTGCTACTATGGATCTCATTTTTAGAAGAGGTTCACCGCCCCCCCCATATCCTGAAATGGTTGCATTTCGAAGCCTGGTGGTCACTCTTGGAAACTATGTTAAGTCTCAACCTTCCCATTTTGTCAAAAAGATGGATAATATCCCTGATGTTCCTCTCCCTTCTTCATCCTTGTGTCATATGGCCTTGGCTCTGGCCAATCAATTTATTGGCATTTGGCCCTCCGCATGGGATATGGATATTTGGGTACAAAATAATTGGTAGCTTTTGATCAAAGGAAATCTTACCCACTTCTTATGTGGACGAGGGTTTTATGCTTTTCTTTTTGAAGAAAAAGAAGTCCAGGATCTTGTCTTCAGGAATGGACCTTATTTTTTTGGAACTAGAGGTACGTATCTTAATAGGTGGACTCCATATTTTAATCCAAAGCATAATGTTCCTTTGGCAGTCCCTATTTGAGTTCACTTACCCCATCTCCCCCTGCATTGTTGGAATGAAGAGACCATGAGGAGTATTGGGGACTCCCTTAATCGATATATTGACAAATCTAAACCCAAAGACATTATGTTTTCCTATGTAAGTATATGTGTATAATTCAATCTAGAGAAAGGGATTCCAGAAGCAATCTGCTTGAACCTAGACAATTGTAGCCACATTCATCCTTTGGACTACAAGCAACTTCCTTTCAAGTGCAAGGTTTGTCACAAGTATGGACATTTTGCAAAGGATTGCAAAAAGAATTGGTTGGTACCTCAACTGGAGTATGAAAATGAAGATTAATGACATGCAATAAGAAGAAAAAAATAGGCGAGCAAAATGTGAATCTGGGGGCTTCCAATCCAACCCTATATCCACCAAGTCCATCGAAGATGTCAACTCTAGGATGAGAAGGAATTCCACAAAAACCAGTTGCCCCAAGTCGACAAACAATGGAAGACATGAGGATAAAATCCCCCCAACGTAAGAGAGAGGGTGGCCTTGGTAATTCATCGAATAGGTATGAGGTATTGACATAATCAAAATATTTATCTTATGTCCAACTAGTACTAAATCCACTCATTACCCTTTATTAAACATGTCATTCAAATGTCGGTATTGGAAGAGATAGGGTTTCCCCCCAACAATGGATGAAGGTATTGCCTTTCATTATCAAGAGGAGATCGATCACATTCCAGAAGCATCTGAGGCCACTCAAGGGGTTATAACAAGGAAAAATTTCAATAACAAATAGATGAGGAAGAATAAGGAAATGAGGACAAGCAACCAAAGAAACTTAGAAGGAAATATGCCAAAGAAAAGCGAGAAGAGATAGAAAATAAGGAAAAAATATTAGGTATGCTGACAACCATTGAGAGATCCACGGGAGTAGGTACAAAAAATTTCAATAACTCTGGAGCTACGATCCCCTCACAGGGTGGGGGACCCAAACCAACAAGTAAGTATTGATAATTGTCTCATAGAACTGTAGGGGTATGGGTAGCAGAGAAAAAATATAATATGTAAGAAGTTTAATCAATCGACAAAAGCCAGTTATTCTCCTAATCCATGAGACTAAGCCAGAAGAAAAGGAAGTTATAGACGCATGCAAGATGTGGTGGAAGATCTGTGAAGCAGTTGCACTCAGCTCCATATGTGCATCTATGAGAACATGTACAACCAAGAATAATAATACATTGTGGCTAGAATTATGCTCTAGAATGCAACATTGGATCCTAACAAGTCTCACTCATCATCATATAGGGAAAAATATGAATATCATCAATATATACATTCCAACCAACTATTGAGAGAAGGAAGAATGTTGGCACTCCCTGTAAGCTCTAAAAAACTCTGAATATGTACATAATAATATCATTGCCGGTGACTTCAATGTCATTTTAAGCCATAAAGAAAAGAGGGGAGGTAGCTCAATAAGAGATCCATTTTGAGAATGTATGGAGGATTTTATTTATGAATGGGATCTAGTAGAAATAAAACTAGATAAAGGTAAATTCACATGGTTAAATAGGAGGATTAGACTTGGCTTCGTTGCTACTAGGTTAGGTCGATTTCTTCTCAGAAGTGACTTTCTTCTAAGTAATCACCTCATCTGTAATATACCTTATTGTTTATTACATTTAATATTATATTTTACGTTTAATGTTGTTTGTATTAATTATACCGTCAATGTTAAGTCACGTCCATTGACCAGAGATATGACTATATTCATTCTTGTGTATTTATACATGCTATTGTAAACTTATTTAGATATCAAATAATAAACAAATGAATATTGAATATATAATTTTTTATATATCTCATGTTCCCTTTCATTTGGTATCAGAGTTAGGATGGGCATGGACACCATGTCTTCCACATTTACCATTGTTGTCAATGCTCCCTCCATGTTGAAATTGAACAAAGGTATTAAAGAATTTTGTGTGGGCCTTGTAAGTCAAGTAATTGTTGCAATGAATGCTTTGCTCAATGACAAAATGGACAAATTGAATGAAGGATTAAGAGAAATGCAAGAAGTTTTTTTTTATATTTTAAAGAAAAATTGGAGAAATTTTTGAGAAGATTGTCGGAGGAAGATTCCAAGGAAGAACATCAAAATGAATAAGTGGTGAAGAAAATAATATCAGAAAAAACCCACTCGTAAGCCTAGGGATGACGAGAAATCCCAAGAACAACCCAAAATAGTACATATGAAGCTGAAAATGGGCAGATGATGGCCAAACTCAAACGACGATAGTGAGAGTGTAGACCAAATAGCGACAGTGCGAGTGCAGATCAAGTAGGTACTAAGAAGAAGCGCAGCATGAAATCATAGTCGTTTGGAATAGTTGGTTCCAAAGATCGAGAAAAAGTGGGAAGTTATGTTTGTTTTCGTAAAGGACCAATGTCGGGCATTGAAACATCAATAGCCAAAATATTAAAGGTGGAGCGCACCTCCACTCGAGGAATCTCCATTGTCCATGTCTTATGGTTTTACAGGCTAGAAGATATTTGTTGTAGAAGACGATCTTACCATCGTCGGATGGAGGGAGGGATCCTCGTAGCCTCACCAACAATGGTTGTCGATTCCACTAGTACAATCATTAAATCCTCAAATGACAAGCGTCAACATCATATTCTTCATTTTCTTAAAGGTTTGACGACCATTCTGGTGCATGATCTTGAAATATTTGCAGATTAGAAGATTGACACCCCTTATAAAAGGGAGTCAAATCTCTTTTCGACGACGTAGAAGAAGATGTCGATGAAAATGACATTGAGAAAGAGGAGACTGGTGAAAATGAAGATAACAACAAGAAAGAGGAGACCAATGACCATAAATATGACTGGGAGAAAGAGGAGACCGATGACGATGAAGACTACGACGACGACAATGCAAAAAAAGAGGAAGAATCATTGGAGAATGAAGATGGAGATCCAACTAAGAGGTCAACTTATGTTGTCGTTAAGATGAAAACAACAAAAATGTGATTGGGAATGGGGAGTTTCTCTGATCCAATGGATGCCTAGGGCCTTGTGCATTTTTTAGAGCATATGTTGTTTATGGGGAGCTCTAAATTTTCGGATGAAGATACATATGATAGATTTTTGTCAAGGCGCAAAGGCTATTCAAATAATTCTATTGAGACCAAGTATACATACTATTATTTTTAGCTCATGCTCTTAGATAATGTGACCATTGAGTCATTGACCTTCATAGTTGAGCTTTGTCGAGTATTTGTGATGTATGCTTACATTTCGAGGAGGCTCACCAACTTATATAGGTGTAGCTACTACTGGAGCTTCCCCTTTCCTGTCTTCTAACGAATGGCTCCTTTGGTGGGTGTCGGTGCTTGTGCATCCCCTGAGAGGCCTTGGCCCGTCCAACCCCGATATCTTTCCCTCACATGCACATACAAGATGAAGCTCTACTATCTCATCCTCTAACACCACATTTCCACTTATATCCTGTTTTCTCTCTTTCCCTGCAAGATGGATGACATCCACATGATAAAATATGATTCCTTTAACAAATGCATCAAAGCATGGATTGCTCACCTTTGGGATAAATATATGCTTGATTTAAGAGATGCGGATATTCGTTGGAAGAGACTCCCCTCGTTGTCAAACATGGGAAGCCATGTCTACATTTATTGGTATGAGAATCATAACTATATTTGGATGCTACCAAATGAAAATCATTTTGGAAATGGATGGACACTCACTACTCTCGGGGCAAAAACTGATTATGAAATCCGATGCCAACCTACTTATGTTAATCTTAATGTTTATGCCAAACTTAATCCTAATGGAATATGTAATGTTTGTGCTAGTATTAATCTTAATGGTCACTTTGATGAGTGGGAGAAGTTCCCATCATACATTGAAACGAGCATATTTGTTCATGATGGTATTCTTAAACATCCTTACATTAGACATCCGTTGATCGAATACAATGATATGATATTTTATGAAAGTGAGGGTAGTAGACTTTGCATATTTAAGGTGGATGTGGATCATAACAAGATGAGAGGGTTCCAGGTGGACATGGATCGTAACAATACGAGAGGGGTTTCAGGAATAGAGCTTGTGGGTAAGACAATTGCTCTATTTTTCTTTATTTGGGACTATCGTGAATTTATACACGATTATTTTGTGATTTACAATGAAACACATGCACGTTGATCATGGAATTGTAATGAAAATGAGGAGTTTAGATCCAAGGATTTGTCTTTACCCATACTTCAAGGATGAAGCTTTTCAGGAAGGGATGACTTGTAATACACCTTATTGTATATTACGTTTAATATTGTATTTTACATTTAATGTTGTTTGTATTAATTATACCATCAATGTTAAGTCACGTCCATTGGCTAGAGATGTGACTATATTCATTATTGTGTATTTACACACACTATTGTAAACTTATTTGGATATCAAATAATAAATAAATGAATATTGAATATAAAAATTCTTATATATATCGCGTTCCCTTTCATCATCACCTCTAAGATTATTTCATAGGAAGCCTTAGATCACAAACCCACTATATCAAAGATCTTAGAATCACCGTATTATAGCCTTTTCCTTTTCGGTTCAATCCAATATGGCTACAAGATAAAAAATAAATCAAGGTCATATATGATGTCTGGCACACTTGGATTGTAGGCTCCCCTATATTCATTTCGGAGCAGAAGCTGAGGGTTGTCATACATGCCCTCAAGGATGGGGATAAAAATAACTAACCCTTGTTGAAACAGAAGAAAATTGAATTAAGGGGATAGATGGAAAAATTGTATGGGAGAATGGAAAATGAGACCGTTACAAGTGAACTGGTCAATGAGAGAAGCCGAGTGTTTTAAAAATACCATCAAGTGCTCATAAAAGAAGAGGAAATGTGGAGGTTAAAATCTTGAAGCTTATGGTTAAATGCAAGAGATATGAACACTACTTATTTCCATAAGCATGCTAAAGCTAAACTTCACATAAATAATGTAAAATAGATAGCATAGGAAGATGGTATAATTCTCGAAGATTTTTCAGCGATTAAGGAGGCAACACAAACCCATTTTGAGGAGTTGTATATAAAGAATAATGGAGAAAATCGAAGCATAACGATAGCCACGCTGGAGAATATTCCTGCACATGCAAATCTGAAAAAGGAAATTACCGAGGAAGAGATTCATAATGCAATCTAGGGATTGGCTTCAGACAAAGCTCTAGGACTAGATGGATTCACAATCCATTTCTTCAAAGTTTGTTGGAACATAATCAAAGTTGATCTCAAAAGTATGTTGTAATATATCACGGGGGCTTCACCTTGTTGACCAATATCTTATCATGTTCATTCATAAAGGGG